>RJWJ010020376.1:0-29156 GCA_004363605.1 Indri indri | reverse complement strand
ACATTCAAAGCTTTAATGACAATAAACATTACATTGGGGTTTATTTTTAGGAAAGAATAATAGAGAAGAAAGCTTGGATAGGAAAAGGAAAATGGCATACACCTTTTATGCCTCCTTCTAGAGGCTGCGGACTGGCCAACAAACTTGCCAAAGTGAAAAAAAAAAGTGTTTAACAATTATCTATAAAGGAAGGATTTTTAAAAGCAATAGCAGCAATCAGGTAAAAGCAGACCCATCAGGTTTTCCTAAAATTTAGTATTTGCAGTTGAAACCTGCATAAGTAATTACTTTCAAAGGAATGTACAGGGAGCCATCAATCCCCACTCATTCAGCAACCATTTACTGAGCCCAGAGCTTTGCTAGCCTTGGAGATATAAAAATGAATACAACACAGCTGCTTTACTTCCAGCTAGAAGAATACACCTAAATAAAGAGCTACAGAGCAATGTGTTAAGTGCTGTAATAGAGGTGTGCACAAAGGGCCGCAGGGCCAGAGGAAGAAGCCATAAATTCTTCCTCAGAAATCAGGCAAGTGAGGGGAGATGTGAAAGAAGGTACAGAGATATTTCCTTGTGATAAATGCAAGACTTTTCCCATACTGTGTTCTAAAAAAGTAAGGCAGTAATTTTAAGTTTTATGAATTACTGCAATTTCAGATGCTATCCTGGTCTAATTCAGCCAGATTCATTTATGTTTGACGCAGACTTCCAATTACAATATCCTGAGAACAAAAAATTTTAAAACTAAATGTATTATCATAACATTCCCATGCAATGCACACAGTCCAGAATGGCATGAGTTGCTAGCATGAGTGGAACATAGATCTCAAGTTCAAAGATGTTTTTAAATGTAAATGAACAGACATATTTTAGAGAATTCGTATGTAATATTAATAATGCTTATTTTAAGTATCACTTTTTTCCTTTCTTCTCAAAGCAAAAATAAAATAAAACCATCTGATTATATCATAGCTAATATTTGTCTTTCTCTACTTCTGTGTTTAAAAAAAAAAGGGGGGGCGTGTTGAATCAACTTCTACTTAACATCATTTATTATGCATCCCATATTCCTGCTTATAACATAGTTGTGACAAGACCTCCATTGTTCATTACACACTAGCCCCAAACTTGAGTAATTCTAATGTAAGCATGAGAAACTCCCGTCGCCTTTGCGGTGAATTTCCCAATTCCTCTGTGTTAAATTGAGGTCTCATTTTCCCCGTGCCTGGTTTTCACAAGAAGGTCCATTCCACCCCATGTGCTCCTTTTCAGCTGTCAATAAACAGAGGCAGTGAATTCCCCACGGCTTCACAAAGCTAGTTAGGCAGAGCCATTCATTCCTTCTGGAAAACAGGGCATTGATTTCAGCGAGTTCCCAGGGAGCAGCTGCAACAAAGAGATCAAAGGCCCACCTCTCTTTCCCTCCATTGCTTTCATTAGGCCCAGCCCAGACAAACAGCGACAGGTTTCCTCGAGACAAGGAGAGGGCCTGGCAGACCACCTCATGGTTCAATTCAAATTCATCCGTTTCCTACATTCCAGTGACAGTCCAGAATGCTAACCATGACAAACCAGCACAATCATCCCGCATAATATACTGCTCGCTAGTTCATCCAAGGTCAGAGGGAGAAAACAAGCACTGAGGGAAGTCCTCTGCTTCTAGGGCCTGCTAAGCCTCAAGGGCCCCCTGACATTCCATAAATAAACTTCTCCGTCTCACTCTCCCTTTCTTCTTCCATCCTACAACCCCACAAGTGATGGTCTCACTTAACCTGCAATTTCTTTCATGTGACTGTGCCCAAACTATATAGAAACTTTATCCTCCATCTAATAGTTCTGATGGTCAGAGGAATATGGCCATGAGTGCAGCCTTTATTAGTTCGCTGCTGTGTTACAGCCAACCTGCTATACCCAGTAAGAACTGAAACGACTGGGGTTTCCCTAAGGGGTGATCTCCAGTGAAAGCCACATAACTTGAAGAGAGAGTTAGTTTGTGCAAATTCTGTTTGTAAAACAAAAACGTGAACAGAGATGTAACAGTTAGCGTTTTGATTTGATCTGGGTAATCACCCAGACTGGGTAATCCAAGTTCCTAAATGACAGTCTGTGCGTAAATGCGGGGTATGTGTGTGTATGTGTGTGTGTGGGTGGGAGTGAGGAGGGTTAGCCAGCAGGAGGGGAAAGCAAGAGCGAATATAAAAGAAGACGAATTATCCTGATTGGTTACCTACACTGAACAAATATAATTAGAAGGCTTCCAAATTCACTGTGTTCTAAACTGCTTCTTTCACACAACCTTCATGAAAGCCTGTAACAAAATGCGTTCATTTTTATTGTGCTCCGTTCCATTTCTGTCACTAATCCTGAGTAAACACGGGAATAGATGGGTTAAGTTTCAAAATTCCTAAACCAAAAAGAAAACAAACAATATTGGAATGAAAGGTATGGAGAACTCACGCCCTGATGCAGAACACAGCCTCTCCATGTGCCCATCTTACAAGCTTCAGTTCTGACCTGGGGGATCAATTAAAGACCTCCAGAGACATCCATTCACCAATTACTCATCTTTGCCTGACAAAGATACCATTTGGTAGAGGGAGCCGAGCAGCCCGCAAGGAAAAAAGATGTTCTGCCCTCATTTTCAAATCGGGACAGAAATGAACTCAGAAAATACAGAACTTTACACTGCACAGGAAAGGTAGTTCTGATAAAGGCAGCGTGACAACATTAGGAATCTTAAAGCTAACACTGGCATCGACTAACTTTGGGCCTAGGGGGTACGTTTAACCTCTGTCTTCCAACTTTTCCAAAATGGAGACAGAAATATCTGTCAAGAATTCCTTTACAAGGGACTGTGCAATAATCATTCCTCAAAAACTATAATATGCATCTCATTGAAGAAAGCTAGCTGTATGAGTAGAACTTCCTTATGTAATAGATTGCTCTGTAATTCAATAGATGTTCCATGGAAACTCACTAGTTTCTATAAAGCAAATCATATTTTAAAAGCACTCAGAAAATTTACTACTCAAAGTCTATGGCAAATGGCCAAGTACACATATCAACTCATTTATATATCTTTCGAAAGCATTTACAAAGCACTTAGAAACATTATGCATTGGATCTTCACCGCCACTACCTGAGAGAGACGGTTTTATTAATGTATTTTTGAATGAGGAGATAATAGGCTCAAGAGAACTGACTTACCGAAGTCACAGAACTGTAACTAGCAGAGTTAAAACTTTAAATTCAAGTATTCTGTCTCTAATGCTCATGCTGTTTCCATTATACTTAGCTACTAGACTGTGGATAAAATCATTCACTGAAGGTCTCTTACAAGGACTATATTAAATAAGTAATCATAATCAATTTTTAAGCCCAATGCATTGTACCACTTTCATGCAATGAGATAGTGTTTAAGAGCATGGACTCTGGAGTCAGATCCATATTTAAATTTTAGCGTCACCTTTTAATAATTTTGTAAATTAATTAACAGTATTTTCAGAACCTCAGTTTCCCCAGCTGTAAAAGAGGAACAATACTACTTTCTCTCACAGGGCTTGTGGAGGATCAAATTAGACAACTTGCGTAAAGCACGTAGACCAATGTTGACAAATGAGAAAAGCCCAAGAATGATAGCCATTATCGCTAATGTTGAAAACCAAACCAGTGTAAAACTTGTTAAAAATGAAAACTCTTCTTTTTCAAGCAAAAGACATAAAATTTAACTTTCAGTCTCTAGATTACATAATCCCCTTTAGCACTAAAAGCTTAGGACTTGAGTCTGGGCCTTTATGCAGACCAGCTAATGAGCCAAGATCAAACTGTTTTCAAAGATAATGAAAGCTACTTTACAAAATGGAAACATTAATTGAAGTGTCTTTTTAAAAGAAAGCTAATTGAGGCAAATCCTTATTTGCTATAGAGCAGCAGTGTGGTTTTCCTGCACAATTCGGCTTTACTCCTTGCCATTTAACCATTTCAAGCAGAAATGTATTGGTAACAAGAAGAAATCTGCAGACTGTTACCACTTGAAGAGAAAAATACACACAGGGATATTTGTTGTCTGTAGACGGTGCTTTAACATTCTCAAAGAACTAATACATATCTTACTTCACTGACCCTCACACTACTAAGAGAAAACATTCATTTTCTAGCACAGAAAAGACTGCCAGTGGCAAACAGAAAAGCTTATTTTTTTTTATGCCTTGTCTCATTTTTCCTAACACCCTATTAATGAACAGTGGCACGGAGATGCTACAGTACAGCATGTACAGCCTGCTGTGGGAAGACAGTCTGGGAGAGCTACAAAAGGCTTTGAAGAGAAGGTGACATTTATCCAACCTGTTACCTAGTACAGAAGTACTTCTAGAATATTCCTGATTGTCCTTGAGCTTGAGACAGGCTCTGTGAATTCTGAATATATCACTCAGTGATTTAGTTCTCTTTCACTGCTTTTGTTCATGTGCAAACTTAAGCAGAAGGGAGAGAGAGGGAGAGAGATGAATTTTATAAATTTCATCTGAGGCCTTCATATTAAAGAGGCAGGGAGTTTGAAGCCACTGTTGTTTAACTTCATGTTTAAGGCACCTTCTAATTCTACAGTTCTGTGCCTTAAAATTACTGCTTATTCTTATTAATATATTACATTATCTAATGTGCAGCATGTCATTTTAAATGTGCATGGTAATCTATAGTCTGTGAATATTGAGAAGTATTTTTCTATACTACTATTTCTCTCAGAAATTAAGTGCAGGAAAGAATTCTTAAGAACATCTAAGGGAACATGTCTCACTAAAAAAACTCAGCCCACTACTGGTGAAGTATGAGGCCTGTTTTCTTTCCTACCAAGAGCTGAGAGTTGCCTTTTTGTAATCACCTTTAATTTGGGCTTCTCTAACAACATGAAACAAACATTTTTTAATGAGAGACATTCAGGTATTTGAAGACAATTGTGACAGTCCCTTATACTGAGTCATTAATTTGAGACCACTCTTCTAACACAGGCATGTAGTGCCACAAATTTCCCTGTAAACATTGCTATAGTTGCATCTTAGTCATATGAAAATATGTTTTCATTTTCACTCAGTTCAAAATACTTTCTAATTCCCCCCCCCCTTTTTTTTAATAGACTACTTTTTAGAGCAGTTTTAGGTTCACAGAAAAATTGGATCTAAGGTACAGGGATTTCCCATATATCCCTTCCCCCTACATAATGCATAGCCTCCTCCATTATCTACATCCCCCACCAGAATGGCCCATCTGTTACAACTGATGAACTCACATTGATACACCATCATCACCCAGAGTCCCTGGTTTACATTACAGTTCACTCTTGGTGTCATACATTCTATGGGTTTGAACAAATTTATAGTGACAGATATCATACAGAGAAGTGTTCCTGCCCCAAAACTCCTGTGTTCCACCTATTTACCTTTTTCCTTCCCTGCAGGCCCATGGCCACCATTGATCTTTTTACTGTCTACAAAGTTTTGCCTTTTCTAGAATCTCATTTAGTTGGAATCACACAGTATGTAGCCTTTTAAGATTGGCTTTTTTCACTTAGTAATATACATTTACATTTCCTCCACATATTTTCATATTATTTATTTCTCCTTGCATGAGTTTTGGTAGTCTGTATGTGTATTTTAAGGAACTAGTCCATTTTATCAAATTTGTGGGCAAGGAGTTGTCTGTAGTACTCTTATTAATCCCATACTTCTCCTGTGATCAGTAGGATAACCCTACTTTCATTACTTGTACTGGTAATTTGTGTATTCTTTTTTTTTTCTTGGTTGCTTGGCTAGAATTAAGGGGAGACACACAAGTAAAATATGTATCAGAAGGGAATTAGAAAAATCACGTAATGATGAGACAGGAAGTGCTATGAAGGTGAGATGGGGGAAAGCGGTGCCAATTTAAAATAAAACACACTGGTCAGGGAAGGCCTGGGTGAGAAGGTGATGATTTGGTGAAGATATGAAGGAGATAAGGATGCAAGTCATGTGGCTATTTGTAGGAATAGTAACTACAAAACCCTGATTGAGGAACAAGAAAACTGGTAACGGCAAAAGTAGTGAGTGAGGTGGACCAGTAAAATATCAGGTGAGAGGTAATGGGCGTATCACGCAGGAGCTGATAAGCCTCTGTAAGTGAGATACGGAGACACCGGAGCAGACAAGTAACATGATCAGACTCACAGTTTTAAATATTTTATCTGGCTGTTGTTTGGACAGTGAGTTACAGGGGAGAAAGTATTAAAACAATGGGACTGGGTAGAAAGTTATTGCAATAAGGAGACAACGAAGGCTTGCACCAGTGTGGTAGCAGAAGAGGTGAGGAGACGTGGTCACCTTCTGGATATATGTAAGGTGGAGCTGACAGTATCTCCTGACAGCTGGATGTGTAGAGCATGAGAGAAAGAAGAGACAAAGCTGGTGCCAAGGCGTCCAGCCTGAGCAACTGGAAGAACAGTTGCCATTTACTCAGATGAGGACGACCATGGGAAAAGGCAGTTTGGTTGGGAGTAGATGAGAACTCAGGAGCTCGTCTGTAGACAGGTTAGGTTTGGTATGCCTATCCGATAGCCAGCAATTGGCTATTTGAATCTAGAGTTCAGAAGAGAGGTTCATACTGGAGATAACTTGGTAGCTGCCCACATGTATGTATTTAAAGCCATGAAACTACATGAGAGCAGGCAGGGAGTGAGTGCAGACAGGGGAACAGTACCAAGACCGTACCGTGGGACACCCAATGTTTGGAGGTCAGGGCGATGAGGAAGTATCTGCAAGAGAGACAGATAAGGGCAGTCATGGCAACAGGACGGCAGCTTGGAAAGTGTGGAGACTCAGAAGGCAAGGCAAGAAAGTTCTTCACAGAGCAGCATGAAGCAGTAGGTCACTGGGTGACAGAACTAAAGCCTGACTCAAACAGGCTCAAGACAGAATGGGGACAGAGACTGAGAATTGTAGAAAAGGAAGCAGGGAAATTAAATAGGGTGGTAACTAGAGAGGAATGGGCATTAAATAATTTTTTTGAAGTGGGAGGAAATCCACGATGCAGGAGAGAGAAGGGACAACTACTATAGCAATATCCTTGAGCAGGTGAGGGGGGTGGGATCTAAGACTCTAACTGCAAGTTTAAGATTTAGATTAGGTTTAGACAGTTCATCCCAGAAGGAAGAGAAGGTAGAATGTGGGCACAGGTGCAGGAAGATGGGTAGATGTGGTGATGGCAGCTTATGGAAGTTCTCTTTTGGGTATTTCTATCTTCCCAGTGAAAAAGGAAACGGTGTCATCAGCTGGAGGAGAATAGGGAGAGACGACCTGGAAGTTTACAGAGAAATAAGATATTTTAAACACTTTTCTAGAATTAATTGTCCAAATTGCCAGAAAATATTAGGGCCCACTTCAGGTTAGCAATCAAATAGTGAAGTTAAGACCAGTGAGCATGGCTGGGTATTTTCCTCCAGCTATGTCCAGCTAGACTGCCGCAGGCATGGAATAGGCAGACCAAGGCACTGGGATATAAACAGCTAAATACGACAAAACAAGAGGAAGGGATGAGGGAGATAGATGAGTGCATGGGTGATCTGAATGACAAGGTGGGCTATTTACATTGAGTGAGGAAAGATGTAAGATACGAGGGAAGTGCAGTATGAAAGTGGTATGTGTAGGTGAAGTTAAAAATTTGTCGGGAGCTGGGCACAGTGGCTCACGTCTATAATTCCAGCATTTTGGGAAGCTGAGTCAGGAGGATTGCTTGAAGACAGGCATTTGAGACAAGCTGGGCAATGCAAAGATCCTGTCTCTACAAAAAATTTTGGCATGAACCTGTAGTCCCAGCTACTTGGGAAGCTGAGGCAGAAGGATCGCTTGAGCCTAAGAGTTTGAGGTTGCAGGGAGCTATGAGCGTGCCACTGCGCTCCAGCAGGGTGACAGAGAGAGACCTTGTCTCTAAAGAAAAGGAAACTGTTGGAGTCATGGGATTGGTGGAGAATGGGATGCGGGGAATCAAAATCACAGAGGGAAAACAGTTATTGTTAATGACTTGGTCCACAATATGACCAGGAGAGGAAATGGCTGAAGTACTCTATAGGACAAGATCATAGCAGGAGAGGAAGTCACAGAACTGAGAAGCCCATGTACTGGAAGAACTCTATATTGTCTTAAAATTACGAAGAATTAGGACACATTAGTCTTGGAGAGAAGGACAGTGAGCTAGGAGGTGACTCTTCATGGAATAAGGAAGGATGATGAAGGAATTTGTAGATGACTACAAGAAGACAGATGCATGACAGATTTTCACTCTACAGATCTTAACTTTTTATGTTATATCCATTTTTATTTATTTTTTAATAACAGGATTATATGATTGAATAACCATACTCATAATAATTATTTAGGCTTAACTCTGTATCAGCTGTTTTAAGTCAGTCCAATAATCCTTTTAGGCTACTTCTTCCATTCTGTTCAAATGTCCTTAATTTCTTTTGCTATCATTGTGAAAAATGTACAACTGATCCTATCATTTATACCAATTTCCTAAATTTTGAAGCAATATGTCCCCGAAAAATGTTCCATGGAACACGAGCCCTATGATGCATTTGATGACATAGGGGTTGCATGGTAAAGCTCATCTTAGATAATCACTTCCTGGAAACAAGTCTCATTTAAATCTCAGTCTTTTCCCCAGATTGACATGACCACAGGCCCCTTTTCCATATAATATCAGTTAACATCCCAAGGAATGAGTATGCCAAAGCATGTACTTTGGGGAAGACTATATTAGAGATGTGCGTCTTCCTGGTGGCCTCAAAATAGGTAAAACAGAACCTGCTAGAACAAGATTCAAGACAGTGACTCAGATATCACCAGAGAACATAAATCCACATTACTTTGTGACAATATTCTCCTTTATTGCTAACATGATGAAAAACAAAGCCGTCTTCAGACAATGACAGTTCTGAAAGATGTCTTTAAAATTAGTTCAGCATATTTCAGTTCTTCTCTGTCAAAATGACACTATTATATAATTTAAAAACAAGGATGCCATAAAGATGTATATAATGTCCAACAGGACAGATGTATATAAAACCCCAGCTATGCAGATGGCCCTTTGCTCCCGCTAATCACAACCTGATTGGAAGTCATTCCAAAGAAATGGAGGCCCCAGCCCAAGATGTGTAATTCCAAGTTCCTCGAAATAGCTATCACTTAATGGTATC
Source organism: Indri indri (assembly GCA_004363605.1). Taxonomy (NCBI): domain Eukaryota; kingdom Metazoa; phylum Chordata; class Mammalia; order Primates; family Indriidae; genus Indri; species Indri indri. The sequence goes on along the minus strand of RJWJ010020376.1, from coordinate 19,931 downwards.
AGAAAAAGTGAAACAAACCTTAAAATGAGAACCAAATAATGAAAGTTTAGCTCCAATTTTTGCTCTGGGACCTCTAGAAAAATACTGTCATGTTATTAGAGAAGACAAAGTATTGAGGGAGGAGGATAAAAAAAATTGAAATGTCAACTTACAAAAGCCAATCGCTGTGTGTATGAGTCAGGCAGGAGCAATCTGAAAACAAAAATAAAAATTATTGGTTTTACATAATAGTTGCACACACATTTCTTAATTGTAACTGAGGTCACTAGATTCATACGCAGTTTTAAGAGAGCCTTTACTCAGTTTCCCACAATAGTAATATTTCACAAAACTATAGTACATCACAACCAGTATATTTGTATCACTATGATCCACTAGTCTATTGAGATTTCCCCAATTTAATTGTGCGTGCATGTAGCTAGTTTCATACGATTTTATCACACGTGCAGGCTCACATATCCACTACAACAGTCAAGAATAGCGAGCAGCTCCATCGCCAGATCCTTCATGTTGCTCTTTCATAAACACACACCACCTCCTTCAGCACAAGCTCCTGATGTCTCTAATCCCGTACGTATCTGTTTTTAATGCTAAAATAACATCCACTTATAAAAAGTAAGTATTTTACTCATTGTCCATAAGAGACTACTACCTAGTTATACATCAAACCATGAATAAAGAATTCTATTTTTCTGCATTAAAGAGTAAGTTTTAGTTTAAGGAACAAAATCTTTGGAGAGACGCTTCTTCTGTTAGCACAGCATAGACCACTCACTTTAAAAAACAAAGAGCGAAAGGCAAGGTAGTTATTGCAGAAGTGTTGTCTGAATTCACAGGTTCCATATTCTCGACATTTTTCTAACAAGAAAGCTTTGAGTGCTACCACGGGACAATCTAGGTGTTTTACATATGTGATCTCTTTCAAATGTTCATAACCACCCTCTGGTACATACACCATTATTATTCCTCTTTGGCCCAGGAAGGAACTTAGGCACCAAGAGATTTAATAAGTTCCCTGAGGTCACACAACTAGCAGTGGAAGATCCTGGAAGCTGGGACCAGGTTCTTAGTACCCGGACTATCCTGTCCCTCAAGGAAACCTATGATGATGAAATCAACATATTTTGTGTCGCTACTCATTGCTATGATAGACAAATCACCTGATTATTGGTAAACTTCACTTTAATATGTAGGAATTAAAATATCCAAAATGATTTTGGAAAATGGAAATAGTATTTTATTCAAATACTAAAATGATGGGAAATTACTAAAAACAAAGGTTGGAACACACAGGAAAAATGTAATATTACGGCCAAAAACTGTTCACCAGCCTTGAACAGCTAGTCTTCAACATACCTTGCTGACTGTCAGAGGCAGCAGTTTACCCATAGCCATAATTACTCTTGAAAAAACTGTACTCGGCTGGGCAAAGATGATGATGGGAGCACCAAAATTTGTGAACAGATGAAAGCCTCAAAATTAGGTGTCTTTAGAGACACCTAAAACTCCAAAGCTAATGTTCCTATTATTTCCATTATAATAATTTAGTAGACACCTATTGTGACAAACTTTCTGTAGGTTTATTAGCTTAATAATACAGCATTACTGAAGATTAGCAGATATTTTCTCCTGTGTAACAACACAGCACATTTATGCATAGCTACGGCAGTTTTGCCTATCATTCAACAGTGCTTAAAAGGCACCTACTCAATAAGCCATTGATATGCTGACCCAAATACTCTGGCTAGGCTTTCTTTATGGTGTTAATTTTACAGACGTCTCCCTGGATGATCTAAGTTCATGAGGCAGCCAGGGAGGAGTGCGCGTCACTAGCATTTTTTGGTGCACATATAACTGAGTTATACATAGGAACTAGGGAAACGAGGCTCTGAAGTTCATCTTCCACACAAAGCCACGTGTGAAGCGGTATTCTTGACTTTAAGGTGGCAAGTGGGCTGGGTGCGGTGGCTCACGTCTGTAACCCTAGCACTCTTGGAGGCTGAGGCCGGAGGATCGCTTGAGCTCAGGAGATTCAGACCCTCCTGAGCAAGGCCAAGACCCCGTTCTCTACTAAAAATAGAAAAAATTAGCCGGGCATGGTGGCGCATGCCTATAGTCCCAGCTACTTGGGAGGCTGAGGCAGGAGGATCGCTTGAGCCCACGAGTTTGAGGTTGCTGTGAGCTAGGCTGATGCCATGGCACTCTAGCCCCAGCAATGAAGCGAGATTGCATCTCAGTAAAAGCGGGGGGGGGGGGGGAGTGAATTCATTGCCTCATTAATACTGAACTGTATTAAAAAAAAAACTTTAAAATGCTTATATTTTGTGCAATTTCTAGAAATCACTATTAACTTACTCTAACTAAACTTTATAATCTCTCCCAGTTACTAAAAGCTCACCTTTCCTTCAAGGCAGGAAGGTGGAGGACGGGGGTGAAGGAGGCCCTCTCTCTGCCTTTTCGGATCCCACCCCACGATGCCTGCTCACCTTTCGTCACCGAGAAGCCAGATGCCCAGGGCTGGGCCAGTGCGAAGGACTGAGGGCACCCTGGATGCTCCCCTTCAGGGGTTCCCAGAGTTAAGACATTTGTGAGCATTATTATTTCAAGAAAACACTGTGCTCTGGTCTTCTTGGGTAAATACAAGGCAGATGGTAAACCTAACTTTCTACGAAAGCCCCATCTCGAAAAAAAAAATGGGACAAAACGGATTTTGAGATACCAAGAATGAAGAAAAATCAGAATTCCTTCATCAGCTGCATTTATCTCTAATTCTTCTCCCCGGGAGACACATATTCAATACCCCCTTTCAATGTAACATGACTTGTTTCTCATATCTCTTTTTAAAAACATATTCTTGATTTAGATAACCTGTTTTATCTGTATTTCAAGATTTTTCCACACATATAACCCCTTTTTCCATTCCTAATGAAGTTTCCCCAATAAGCCTTGGTGAGTGACAGTGACTGTGGCTAATCTTTCACATCCCTCTTACTCCAGTGGTAAAAACAGTCACCAGACACATATGGTGTAAACACAATGCCTGTATGGTTCTTCAGTGGTTCATCATTCTAAAACATTCCACATAATTAACTAAATTTTTCATGTTTGTTTTATTTGCGTATCACCTTAGCTATAACATTTATGTCACTGTTTTTCTTAAATTGTTAAATTCTTAGAGGATAGACACTATATCTGTACAACGATGTTTACAAAGAATAGCCATGCACAAACATCCAATAAAATGCCTTTGACACTGATGTGCACAACCACGGTAAAGACGACTGCAGGTTGACTCTACTTCTGGACGGTTTCCAGGAACCTGGACCCTGACATAAGGAGGGAACCAAGACTTTCACTGAAAGGCAGGATCCAGCATCAGGGGCTACTGTGGGCACTTTCCTTTGAATTTCGTTTACCTGCCAGGAAGATAATATCCCTTATTATTTTATATTAAAGCACTTTAAAATTCTAGGATATAAAAAAAGTGATCATGCCCATCTTAGTTCAGGCTACAATAACAAAGAACCATAGACTGGGTGGCTTAAACAACATCTATTCCTCACAGTTCTGGAAGGCAGAAGTCCGAGATCATGGTGCCATCATGGTCAGGTTCCGGCGAGGATCCTCTTTTGGTTGTAGACCATGGACTACACATGGGGGTGGGAGGTAGAGCTAGCTTTCTGGCCTATTCTGATAAGGGCACTAATCCCAGTCGAGACAGCTCCCACCTCATGACCTAATCATTTCCCAAAGGCCTCACCTCAAGATATCATCACATCAGGATTAGAGTTTCCACATACAACTTTTTAGAGGACACAAACATTCAGTTCATTGCAATGCCCTTACATAGACATAAAGACAGTTTAGGCATTTTTTGAAATAACTCACAGTCCACAAAATGTCACAGCAAAAATAACAGAGGTAGGGGAAAAAGAGGAGATGACTCAAAACCTGTGCAATTTTGCAATCAGAGAGCTAATCAAATAATAATGGATGCCTCAGAGACAACTCATAAAGCCTGGAGGCAGCTCAGTGTGTCTGATGAGTGATTCAGAGGAGATTAAACATACACAGAAACAACAGAGTGGAAAGGATACTCCGGCAGAAATGCAGGAAGGATTCAGAGATGGGTTCTCATCACTGGGCAGTATGACAGTTAATTTTTTGTGTCAACTTGATGTAGCCACAAGTACCCAGATTGAAAATTATTTCTGGGTATGTCCATGAAGACAGTGTTTCTCAATGAAATCAGCATATGAATTGGTGGATTCAGTAAAGCAGACTGCCCTTCCCAATGTGGGTGGGCACTACCCAACCCATTCAGGGCCTGAACAGAACAAAAAGACAGAGGAAGGAGGAATTCACCTCTTTTCTTCCTATCTGGCTGCTTCAGCTGGGACATGGGGTCCTCTCCCGCCCCTGCACTGGGATTTACACCATGGGGTCCCCTGGTTCTCGGGCCTTCAGACTTGGACTAGAATTGCACCACTGACTTTTCTGAGTCTCAAAACAAAGGAAAAAACCAAGCGTGCATTTACTAGCACATAGAAGTGATTGGAAACAGACAAGAAACATTCCAGATTTTTGGAGAGAATTGTGCTGCCAAAGAGAGTAAGACTTCAACCTATCAGTTGAAGTCTTAAAATGATCCTCTGGCCCCAACCTACTATATGCAGGAAGTGGACAGAAAGGGTTGCTCAGTTCCCAAGTAGAGTGAATTCTCGAAATCCCTACTTCATATGTGGCTAAGCAGGAAAAAGGAAAAGGAAGAGCCCCCTAGAGGACTGATGGGATTAAAACCACTGGGACTTAGGGATGCTAGGCCTGAGGCTGTGAGAGGATAGGAGGTGGAGGAATTGCCTGAGCAGAAGCCTGAAATAAGGGCAGATGTTAACTGCCTAGTTGGGGGATATATATCAGCGATCTGGGAGTACAGCAAAGCAGGCTCCAACCTCAGAGCCTAAGAGGTCTCATGCCTGAAAAGCCATGAGTGGCCTGACATGAAAACTTCCCGTGGCTGTAGAGGTAGATTGCCATATGCCAGCCCGGGAAAAGGGTCTTAAGGCTTCCATTGTTTGAACACTGGGCCTAGTTCCTTCTCTCCCTATCTCTCGGCAATGCCTTAGTTAATGTAAAGCCAGTCTCCCAGTGGAAAGCATGTAGTTTCTTTGTTCCTTGATCAAACGGGGCACAGCTACTGAAGTTAGAGATTGGTATCCATGTACATAGCTTGAGCTTGGGATAAAATTGGTTAGTTTACCTTGATCAAAAGGGTTGTACCTACTGACGAATTATGTGTTTTTCACTTCTAGAAAGGAGAAGGAAATTAGCTAGGACACCTTGTGATTTTGGGGAGAGCCCCAAAACCTTTGATCATTATATCCTGTGATTTTTTTCACATGAGATTATTGTATTTTGCAGCATGGCAAAGAGAATAAAAAGCAAGTGCTGGGTTTCAGTCACTGCCACCTTGGCACCAGGGTGCCGGTGGTCCCCCGATTTCCCCACTTTCTTAAATATTATTTCTGTTTCTGTGTCTTTGTTTCATTCATCTCTTGCAACACATTCTGCCAGGGGACTCTATCTTTAGTGGGGACGTCACAAACCCCCAATAGAGGACAGAGCCAATGCCTCTGAAAACAATAAAGAAGGCAGAATCAGGGCCTAATTAAGAAACATTTCACCCCCCTAGGGTTTCTTGAAATCTTATGAGGGATTTCGAAAGTGCTACGGACCAGAGTGACTCCCTAAAAAGCACTGGTGAAATTTATAATTTATGATATTACAAAGACTAGTTTTGTATCTGTATTATTTTAATACTCCCAGAAAAATGTCAGAAAAATCAATAATTTTCCTGTACATTGTAGATTTTAAAAGCTCACAGTGAATGACATGTCCTTATGTTCTACATTGTGCCCTCTGAGAATATGGATATCCTTCCCTGGCCATTTAAAAGCAATTTTCTAGACTGCAGTTTTTAACATCTCTTTGAATGTGACAAGATGTTACCATTAAAGTGTATGACACTCACTATACTTCACAGAAGTGCAGACAGATTTAACAAGACAGCTCTGTTTCACACAGGCTCTCAAAATCTCAAGTAGGAGCTAAACTAATGGCATTATAAATACTGCTACTATTATTCTTATAAAATATATGGCAAAGAATGAGTAACAGTAGAGCATGAACACTAGAGAGCAGCTTCTATTTAGCTTCAACATTTTACTACTGTATGCATTTCTAGAAAATCCAGTGTTACAGAATAAATTATATCCCCCCAAGTTCAAATGGTGAAACCCCAACACCCTGTGTGACTGTATTTGGAGATAGGACCATTAGGAAGGTAATTAAGGTTGAATAATGTTCTAAGAGTGGGAACATAATCCAATTAAAATTCTCATTATAAAGTCCCATTGTCACATGGAAGTTTCTGATGTGTTTGCTCATAGTAAATTTGCATCAATGCTAGATTTTCTTACCTCATAAAGGTAATGGGACTATGTCACATCTCTCAGAATGATGCCCCACACTGTCACCAGGTAATGGATCCACTAAGAAAAAATGAGCTGTTAACTATCACAAAGGGCAGGCAGCCTGGCCCTTGTAATCCAAGTGACCAAATGCTTGCTCTACTACTGATTACCCGTCTTTTATTGGGGAAGGTTTATGTAATAATGCACTACCACACAGAAAAAATTAAGAATTATTGATACATGCATCAACATGGATGAACCTCAAAAATTTATGCTAAGTGAAAGAAGCCAAACACAAGCAAGCACATACTGTTTGGTTACACTTAAAGTTCAAGAATAGACAAAATTAATTAATCTACAGCAGTGATGGAATCAGAAGATTGTTACCTGTAGGGGGAAATACTGGCCAAAAGGTATATCAGGGAATATTTCTTTCTGGATGGATGTGACATTGTCTACCTTGATCTAGGTTGTGGTTACACAGGTGTACATACATGTAAAAATTCATCAAGCTATATACTTAAGACCGGAAATTTTATATGCTTTTTTACATGTATTTTATAGCTCAATAGAAAAAGTACTTTGAAAAGAGGAGCAGACTATTTTTACCTTATCTATCGCCTAGTAAGAGTTATTAGGCAAATGCAAAATTTTCTACTCCAAAATAAAACAAGTAAATTGTGGTTAAGTTTAACTACGTATCTGACTCCCCCCCCCCCCCGAATAAGCCAAAATTACAATATTCAAACCTTATCCATCAGATATCAATAAAAACGTTGGATTTTCCTTCTAAGAAAGTGGAAGCACACAAGTCACAAAGCGAAGATTCCAAGCTGGACGTGGGGACCAAATAACCTAAGGTGCATTATCAGTTACCACAATCTGGAAATTTTTAGGAGCCCACTTTTTAAATGCTTTTAAGACTATTATCTGATAGAGTCCATGACATTAAAACATCAAAATAATCATATTTTCCATAATGGATATAAACAAACATCTACAATTAAGTCACACTATTACCTTTTTTTTTGAGACAGTCTCACTCTGTTGCTACGCTAGAGCGCCGTGGCGTCAGCCTAGCTCACAGCAACCTCAAACTCCTGGGCTGAAGCCATCCCCCTGCCTCAGCCTCCCGAGTAGCTGGGACTACGCACACATTACCATGCCCGGCTAATTTTTTCTATGTATTTTTTAGTTGTCCAGATAATTTCTATTTTTTTTAGTAGAGATGGGGTCTCGCTCTTGCTCAGGCTGGTCTCGAACTCCGGAGTTCAAACGATCCGCCCGCCTCGGCCTCCCAGAGTGCTCGGATTACAGGGGTGAGCCACCGCGCCCGGACGGACATTATTACTTTGAGAAGACTTTCTTTTTCTGGCCTTCTGGCGAGGTTAGAGTGCCGGATTTTAAAAATCGAGTCCATTAACCGCAGAGCAGACGTACGGGAAGATTCCGATAAGGGGCATTCTACCCGACAGCGTTTTCGGTTAAAGTCGGCTCCGCACGCCTGGTAACAATTTATCGAAGTTTCGCACTTTGTCCCGTGGAGCTCCAGAGACCCCGTCACATACACGGCACGTCAGCGGCACACCCTCCCGCGGCACGGACCCGGGGACCGTCCTCACAGCGCGGCAATGCCGCCCCCTGCCGCCTCCAGCCCGCCACGCAGCTCCGCACGAGCGCTCAGTACCTACCCTGCGGGGCGAAGACCCCCAGAACTCAGGCACGGCCACTCAGGCGCGCCGCCTCCGAAGCCATGACCGTGGCCCGGGGAAGTGCCCCATGCACCAGGGACCGTGCAGCGCTGCGCTGGGAGCTCGGCTGTCCCACCCGTCCGCGCGACCGCCTGCCAGGAGAAAGACCAAAGTACGCCCAAAATGCGTCTAAATCAAGGCTCGGGGCGTTACCGACGGGCTGAGTGACAAACGGCAAATGCTCGTAGGCATCAGAGGATGGCTGCGCTGAGAAGATCGCGCACAGGCGGAGCCCAGGAGCCGGAACGGCGCGTGTCCGCTAGGAGGGCGCTGGGGCCCCTGGCGGGGGGGCGTCACATAGCAGGAGGCCCCGCTGGGGATCTAGGGGTCGGCGGCCGGGGGGCGGAGCAAGAGAACAGACACCCAGAGTCCCGGACGATTTAGTCATCTGTGTGGGCAAAGCCAAGGTCGCCCAGGTGCAGAGCTGACGCAGGTAGACCCGAACCAGCCCGAAGCTCCATATTGGAGACTGTTCGCTTGAGTCGCCACCAGTATCGTAAATGAAAAACATGACAGATGCTGGGAGAACAGCGTAATAGGCCAAACTAACTTACCTCCTTGGCGTGCGGTGCTGAAGTAAAGGCAGTCTAAGTTTGACCACTGCTTCTGAGCCAGGCACTAAGCACTTCGCAGGTAAATAAATTTAATCCTCAACACAGCCCTCGTGTTAAAGTAGAGCTGACCCAGAACAAACTGAATGGCACGAAAAGGGTGGAGAGACCCAGGTTTATTTACTCCGGTGGGTTCAGAGGGGACTTGTCACCAAATTTTGAGCCGAGAACAGAGAGTGTGGCAGTCTTTTATATATTTTGTCTTAGGGAGGATGTAGGGCACAGTTACAATGGGGTTATTCTTTAGCGGGGCAGGGTCTCGAGCGACCCCAGTTCCTGACATAGAGTTTTTATGGAATTTCTTCCTGTTTTATCTTATCATGGCAGAAGTTGCTGCAAGCAGTTCACAGAAGCAAGAGCGGCAGCACTTTAGCAGTTACATAGGGGGGTCATTCATGGGGAGGGGTTTTACTTGATGGAATTTTCCTTTTCTCTATCACTAGAAGAAATACTCTTATTCCCGCCTTATGGCTGAAGAAATGAAGGCACAGAAAGCTTAGACAGAATTTTATAATTATGGACTATGTATGTTTTAACTACTTTAAAAAGCTTCAGTGTTATTTAAGAAAAAGAAACTGAAGCCGATCTCCAGTGATTGGACGTTCTCCCCTACAAGACGTACGTTCCCCATTAAGTAAAAAGGTTGCAGAAGGTATGAGTTCACTACGTGTGTTTCAGACTGTAAGTAGCACAGCTCTAAAAGATGAGATCAGAGTCTTACACCTCCACCTACCTTCACCTTCCACTTCTCAATTTCCATTGCTTATATGCTTCTGGCTTACTAGCAGTTAGAACATCTGCAATTGCTCTGCGACCCTATTTTCCCCAGATGCTCAGTCTTAATCCTATACTTAAATGAATTTGATATTCACTGTAACTCATCCACTCCTCAATTTTTATTTACTTCTCGATGGACTAACTTCTTCAAGTCATTTTCTTAAGGAGCGCATACACAGTACTGTAATGTTTGAGAAGACTTGTTTTTATCTATACATAAATAAAAACTGAGTTGGGTGTTTTAAATTCGCACCTTCCTTCAAAACCCAACAGAACAAGAAGGCAATTGCTTCAGTGATTTTTTTTTGACACAGAAGATTTCTGTGGAAAGATCTGAATCCTATATAATTTTTCCCTTGTAGGTGACTTGATTTTTCTGTTCAGATGCCTGAAGAATTCTTTATCATTAAAGTGTCCTTTAGTATCCTTATCTGGGTTCTCTCTGAGTGTCAATGATTCTATATCAGTTTTTTTTTCCCCAGAATATAGTATGATCTTTCGGTTTATAGATCTTAATCTTCTTTTCTTACTGTAACAGTCCATTCATATTATGGAGCTGAATGAGCATTTTTTTTCTATTTAGTTTTTCTGTGAACTGAGGGTTTCAGGACAAGGAGAGGTAGAGGGAAAAGGACGTGTGCGGAACTCAGCTGAGAACGAGTACAGAGCTTGCTTGGGGGACTCAGCCATTACGCCCACGATTCCTGTAAGTCCTCCCTCGTCCTAGCCAAGGGAACGTCCCATCCCTATGAGCTTCGGTTCATTTGCTCAGTCCAGCGTAGTATCCTAGAAGGTGGCAAACTTTCCTGCCTCTGGTAAGGTCCAACAGTGGAATGTAAAGCTTCCTTGACTGATTCCTTTCCAAATTGGAGGATGTTTGCAAGAATTCTCAGGATTTGGTCTGGTCATCTTTTTCCTCGACATGCCTCACGGGGGTGGATGGAGGGCTGGGGTGGACATAGGCATGTTTGGAGACGCACCACATTTCAATAATGTCTCTTGGTATATTTGCTTTGCTATCACATCTCAAATGTCACATTATAAGGTTGTGCTTTTTTCTTTCTTTGGTGGCAGTGGTGAGATTTTTTGCTGCTTTCTTTTAGGTTGTTTAGGGTTTTAATTTTGATATTTTAAGTGCTTCTTTGTCCCATCTTTATCCAGAAGTCAGTCAATCGGTCTGTCTCACTCACTGGTAATGAATTATATGAAAATCCTTTTTTATCTCTAGGTTATTTTCACTGAGTTTTCTTTGAACGTGACTATGTTGACCCGGTAGCTGTGACACCCTCTTCTTCCCTAAGCCTTCCCTCAATGACACGTGCCTTGGCATTACAATGTGCCCCAACAAAGGTTCTGGAGTAGGAGTTGCAAACTCAAATCTGTACAAAGTTTAAAAACAATGAGGAATAATAGAAAAGAATATTCTCTGTGTAAGGGGCAGATGCTGCAAAGCTCAGGCCCCTGGGTGCCTGGAATTCAGGGCAGTGCCACCAAATCTGCATAATTTTCAAGAGAAGTATGATATCTAACATTTCAATATAATATCTCCTAATTTTAAAAATGCTATAGAGACCAAATGAAGTATCTCTCAAGGCCGAAATGAACCTCAGGGTTTCTAGCATCGCCCTGTTGTAGAGAAAACCACTCAGGACAAATTTCACTAATCACTCTTTTTTCCTTTTAGGTATTTTGAAATATGGTTTCCTTCTGCAGACTCCTCAATGACTTTAAAACTTTTTTTTTTTTTTTTTTTTGAGACAGAGTCTCACTCCGTTGCCCGGGCTAGAGTGAGTGCCGTGGCATCAGCCTAGCTCACAGCAACCTCAAACTCCTGGGCTCAAGTGATCCTCTTGCCTCAGCCTCCCGGGTAGCTGGGACTACAGGCATGCGCCACCATGCCCGGCTAATTTTTTCTGTTTTTAGTTGTTTGGCCGATTTCTTTCTATTTTTAGTAGAGACGGGGTCTCGCTCTTGCTCAGGCTGGTCTCGAACTCCTGAGCTCAAGCAATCCTCCCACCTTGGCCTCCCGGCATTCTAGGATTACAGGCATGAGCCACCGCACCCGGCCGACTTTTTAAAATTTCTTTAGCAAATACTTTAGCAAAGATTCATGCAGACATATCTACAATTTGTCATGTGTCAGGGCCCAACACTTTTGGGAACAGATGTTGCTAAGTGTAACAGCTATGGGGCTAAAATTAATACCATGTGCCCAGATACAGGTTATAACCACACTAATGAAATAATGGGGGGTGGGGGGAAATAACATTTTTCAACTGATGCAGAAAGAGCAATTGATAAAATCTAACACCGAATTCTTGGAAAAAAATAACTAGGAATAGAATGGAACTCCCTCAGCTTTACAATGGGTTTATTTGATTCCTATAGTACCATAACAAACTACCACAAATTAGTGAAACAAGAAATTTATTTTCTGAGTCCTGGAGTCCAGAAGTTCGAAATCAAGTTAACAGCAAAGGCCAAATGCGCCCTCTAGTGGCTTTAGAGGAGAATTCTTCCTTACGTCTTCAGTTTTTGGTGACTGTTGGCATTCCTTGCCTTCCTCAGCCACCTTGGCTTGTGGCCACATCATCCTAATCTCTGCTTCCATCTTCACGTTGCCTTATCTGTGTGTGTCATAAGTTTATCCTACATGTGTCTATCTTATGAGGATATCTGTATTTAATATCCCCCTGAATAACAGGGTGATTTTCTCATTTCCAAATCCTTAACAATTACTCCTGCAAACACACATTTTTTTTTTTTTCTCCTTCAGATTAGGTAACATTCCCAGGTTCCAGGGATTAGAACATAGGCATATCTTTGTGGGGTGCCATCTTTCAATCCTCTATGATGGGCAAAATCCATGTCAGCTTTGCTGTAGATATTGACAAGATGATTCTAAACTTTACATGGAAATGAAAAGAACCTGGAAGAGAAAAAATGATCTTTAAAAAGATAAACAAAGTTGGAAGACTAATGCTACCTGGTTTAAAGGCCTACTATAAAGCTAAGAAGAAAAAACATAACAGGATATGGAGTCCTAAAATAGTCCCACATACATGATCTATTGGGTTTTTTTTGTTTTTTTTTTTGAGACAGAGTCTGGCTCTGTTGCCTGGGCTAGAGTGCCGTGGCATCAGCTTAGCTCACAGCAACCTCAAACTCCTGGGCTCAAGCGATCCTTCTGCCTCAGCCTCCTGAGTAGCTGGGACTAAAGGCATGCGCTACCATGCCTGGCTAATTTTTATTTTTTTTATATATATATATATTTTTTTAGTTGTCCAGATAATTTCTTTCTATTTTTTTTAGTAGAGACAGGGTCTCGCTCTTGCTTAGGCTGGTCTCGAACTCCTGATCTTGAGCGATCCACCCGCCTCGGCCTCCCAGAGTGCTAGGATTACAGGCGTGAGCCACCACGCCCAGCCTGATTTATTGGTTTTTGATAGAAGTAATTTTTGATAGAAGTATAATTCTACTGGAAAGAGGTAACTGGTGCAGAAATTGGTTACCTATATGGAGAAAAAATAAATTTCTTCTTGCATTTCATACCATTTGCAAAAATTAGATTATAGACCTAAATAAAAAACAGGAACTATAAAACTTCGAGAATTTTCCATTCAGTACAGTAGCCATTAGCCATGTGTGGCGATTGATCACTTTGTGGCTAGTCCAAAGTGAAATATGCTGTAAGTATAAAATATTTTTTGGCTTTCATAGATTTAGGATTAAAAAAAAGAATGCAGGCTGGGGGCAGTGGCTCATGCCTGCAATCCCAGCACTTTGGGAGGCTGAGGTGGAAGGATTGCTTGAACCCAGGAGTTTGAGACCAGCCTGAGCAACATGGTGAGACCCCCGTCTCTACAAAAACATAAGAAAATTAGCTGAGTATGGTGGCCTGTACCTATAACCCAGCTACTTGGGAAGCTGAGGCAGGAGGATCACTTGAACTCAGGAGTTAGATGTTGCAGTGAGCTATGATAGCACCACTGCACTGCACTCCAGCCTGGGCAATGGAGCACGACTTCCTCTCTTTAAAAAAAAAAAAAAAAAAAAAAAGGTAAAATACCTCATTAATAATTTTTATACTAATTATATGTATAAATGATAATATTTTAGATATTTTGGTTTAAATTAAATATACCATTTAAATTAACTGAAACTGTTTTTTGTTTTAATATGGCTACTAGAAAATTTTAAATTACATATGTGGCTTGCATGATCTTTTTCTCTTTCTCATTTTCTTTGAGACAGGATCTTGCTATGTTGCCCAGGCTAGAGTACAGTGGTTTTATCATGGCTCACTGCAACCTCAAACTCCTGAGCTCAAGGGATCCTCCTGTCTCAGCCTCCTGAGCAGCTGGGACTACTGCAGGCACACGCCACCATGCCAGGATAATTTTTTTTTTTTACTGTTTGTAGAGACAGGGTCTGCCCCAAGTGATCTTCCTGCCTTGGCCTCCCAAGGTGCTAGGATCAAAGGCATGAGTGACCACACCCACCCAGCTCACATGATATTCTGTTTGGCAACACTGGTCTAGAAGAAAACCTAGGGATAGGGAAAGATTGGTTGGGCAGGACACAAGAAGCAATGACCAGAAGAGAATGGGCAATTTGATTTTTTTTTTACCAAAAATAAAACCTTCTGTCCTTTAGAAAACACCATTAAGGAAAAGAAAATTAAAGCCACTTGCTGGGAGAAAATATTCACAACACATATCTGACATAGGACTTGTATTAGAATATTTGAAGAACTCATACAACTCAATACAATAAACAATAAAAATGAGCAAAACACTTGAAAAGAAGTTCACCAAAGAAGATATATGAAGGGCCAATAAGCCCATGAATGGCATTCAATATTATTTCCCCAACGATTATTATAAATTAAAACCATAGTGAAATATCACTACATATCCACTGGAATGGCTAAAATTAAAAAGGCTGACAATGCCAAGGGCTGACAACAATGTGATGAAACTGGGACTCTCACACATTGTTGGTGGGAATTTAAAATGATACAGTCACTTTGGAAAACGGTTTGAAAGTTTCTGATAAAGTTAAACATATGCTTATTATATGACCCAGCAATCTCACTCTTATGCATTTATCTAAGAGAAATGATAACATGTCTACACAAAGACTTACACGCAAACACTATTACCCCCAAACTGGAAACAATGCAAATGACAGTAATAAAATGAATAAACTAATGAAATTCAGCAACATAGATGAATCTAAGAAACATTGTGCTAAGTCTAAGAAATCGCCAAAAGAAGACATACTATACGATCCCATTTATGTGAAATTTCAGAAAGACAAATGTACAGTGACAAAAAGTAGATCAGTGGTTTTCTACATGCGATGCAGGGGAAGTGTGTGGGAAGTTTGCAGGGTGATAGAAATAAATGTTCCATACCTTGATTGCTAAGAAGATTATGTGGGTATTTATTTCTCATACTGCACTGAATGAGACACTCAAACTATGTACATTTTATTACATGTAAATTAGACTTCAATGAGGTTCATTAAGATTTTTCCATTCTTACTTGAATAGGATGGAAAGAAATAATGAGACTGTTTTTATCTTCATCCACAGCAATTTGAATCAGAATTTGTCATTGTGAACTTTCTCATTAGCACTCCCTTGTATATATCAGTCCATTTTCTCACCAGTGAGGGTTTAAGTGGCAGAGGTGAAACTCAATCCAGAGAGCTCTTTCACATTAGCAAGCAGCCACAGGCAGCAATCACAGGACATGGTTTACGTTCTGCCAAACTTTTTAAACCATAACAACTTGAAAGAGTTTTTTAGTGTATTCAACTCAACAAATATTCAACAAGTGCCTAGATTTAATTTTCTCTAACTAAAATACAAATAACACTTAAAAACCTAAATAAACGTATCGTTCTTTTGAGGCTCATGGCTTCTGGCCAAACCACCTCTTGCTGGTCTTATACTGGTCTCTGTCAACCTCCAAGTCACCTCCTCCCCTTTTTTGCAGACTGTAATCTTGGCTCACAGAATTCCTGTTCCCTTCCCTACTCTTGTCACTATTTGCAATGACTTCTCCATACAGGTATCACTTTCTCAAACAGGTCTCCCATGAGAACATTTTAAAATTTTTCCCAAAGCAAAACTGACTAATCCATTTCTCTCTTCAACTGACAAACGTTTGGTGAGCATAGTAGATTCACAAGGTGATGTTTGGTAGATGTAGTTCCTCTACTGAAATTTTTTAGTTTACATGGTTATGGTATACACACATTGGAAAATGCAACAACAACAAAAAATGACTGTTATTGAGCCATATACCAAGGATCACAAGATGGTATGTGGGACAAAGAACAGGGCAGCTTGTGGCTCCCACCAAAAAGTCAGTGTGGATGGCCCTTTGATTCAAACAGCTATATGTTTTCTGTTTTTACAATAAAATGTTCTGATGTGACTCAAGTTACACAAGGTTCAGATACGAATTTTAAATTTCTAAAATTAGTGTCTAGCTTGAAGATAAAATATCACATTAAAAACAAAAACTCCTTCACCTTTTATTAATAAGCAACCAGAACCAGTGAGAAGTAATTTAAAATAGAATCAATAACATCAATTTTCATTCCTGTTTCATGTGACACGAATAAAGGCAGGTTGACAATGATTGACCAAAAGCTGGCCTTCGGAGTGAAGAAATAAAAGTGGCTCACCGGTGCCAAATACTGATATTCATTCTACTTTTCTATCTACTATAATTAAAATTTCATCACAAAATTCAACAGCAATAGTCAAGAAGATACAAGAAAAAGAAAAAGGTGGTAGAGGCTTTTCATAATTTAGGAGTACCAGCTACCCATTTTAAAATAAAAGGATATGGCCAGGCACAGTGGCTCATATCTGTAATACCCCAGCACTCTGGGAGGCTGAAGCAGGAGGATTGCTTGAGCTCAGGAGCTTGAGATCAGCCTGAGCAACAGCAAGACCCCATCTCTACTAAAAACAGAAAAATTAGCCAGGCACCATGGTGTGTGCCTGTAGTCCTAGCTACTTGGGAAGCTGAGGCAGGAGGATCACTTAAGCCCAGGAGTTTGAGGTTGCAATGAGCTATGATGAGCACTCTACCTAGTACGACAGAGTGAGACTCTATCTCCAATAAATAAATAAAATTAAAAAATAAAATGAAATGAATTAAGGGAAATGAAATAAAATAGGATATGGCAAGCTAACTATACCCACTCATTTCTTCTCCCTTCCAAATCTCTGCCAAAACAAGGACATCAGAGGAGAGACATGAACAGCAGTTGAGAGAGTTCGGTGGACTTTGAAAGGAAAATTTTGAAAAACAAACAGGACTGTTAGATGACTTAAAGGGAGCTCACTTAGTGGTACCAGAGAGCAAGAAGCTGAAAGTTGGAAGTCCTCACTGTGCGAGCACCTGAATGACCAGGTCCCTTTCAGTCAGGCACCCGTACCTCTCCCACCCCAGAAGAGACCAGAGATTACCTGGACAAACTCAATTGAAAAAGATACAGACTCAGAGATCCAGAAATTAGGAAGATTAAAAAAGAATTTTAAGCCCCTGCTTTAGCACACAAACTCCTACAACTCTGAGAGCAGGGGTAGCAAACTGGTCAAATCTGACCTGATGGCTTTTTTTGTACAGACCGTAGTCTAAAAATAAGTTTTAGATTTTTAGATCGTTGGAAAGAAATATCAAAACGAGAATACCTGATGACATGTGAAAATTGGAAATTTGTATGAAATTTGACTTCCAGTGGCCATAAATGAAACTTTCTTGGCACATAGCCATTCTCATTCGATTATGGATTATCTATGGCTGCACAGACTCACAGCAGAGTCAAGTAAGCAAAGGTATGTAAGACCCACAGGTCCAAAAATATTTACTTACTATCCGTTACTTTACAGAAAAAGGACCAACTCCTGCCCTAAAGGTCCACACACAATCCTGACATCATCTCGAACCACCCTATCTCTGTTCTTTTCATGCCTTACCCTTGGATCCTCAACTACCCACCGGGGTATTCTCATCCCAGGACTGCCCGAGTCCCCTGCCCTCTTACTCTTTACCCTACGGCCACCTGTCCTACTGCCGGCTGTGCTTTGAATGTTTGTGCCGCCTCCAAAATTCATGTTCAAACTTAATCACGAACACGATAGTATTAAGAGGTGGGGCCTTTAGGGGGTGATGAGATTAGGGCCCTTATAAGAGAGTGTGAGGGAGCAGGCTGCTCTTTTCTGCTCTTCCACCATGTGACGACACAGCCGAGAGGTGCCATCCTGGAAGCAGAGGGCAGTCCTTACCAGACGCTGAATCTGCCAGCGCCTTATCTTGGACTTCCCAGCCTCCAGAACTGTGAGCAATAAATTCCTGTTCTTTACTAATTACCCAGCCTAAGGTGCTTTGTTACGACCGTACAAATGGCCTAAGACACTGCCCTTTCCCCTGCGCCCTTCGAGCCTGTCCGCACAGTACCAAAGCCGTGCTTCTCCGTCCTCTCCGAATCCCTCTCCAGCTCTTCGCCCTAACTCCGAATGCCTGGCTCCGCTCAGCAGACACCCCACATCTGAGGGCCTCTCCGCTGGTGCTGCTGCAATCTCTCAGTGCCCATCAACACCGGGAGAGGTTAATAAGATGGTATTATTTTTATTTCCTACCTCCACTTCCAAATCATTGCTCCTTCACTTCCTTACAAAACACTTCCTTTTGGGTATTTGATATCTGGCTCTTCAATCCACTTGGCACTGTCATCTGGGGACTCACTATGGACCCTGCTCAATGGAAGACTTTGGCACTTGATTCATTAAAATTTCTCCTCTAGTCACCCCATCATCTTGGGCCAATTCGACATCCACATGGTAGTTTATTCAAAACACTAGTCTTAAAATTCCTTCACTTTCTCCTAACGGAAAACCTTCTCTCCACTTAAACAGTTCCCTGAATCCATGGCAACCTGCTAGACTTCACCAGCCAGGATCTGCTCTACCCTGGAAATCTTAAACTCCAAACCCCCCACCTCTTACCATGACTTCCTGCCCTTCCTGATTGCTCATTCTCTTACTCGCAGGCTATTACTCTCACTGATGGCATCCATTCTCCTTCACTCTCCTTGTTTCAGTGCCTTCCCTCGCCAGCCTAGACTGCACAGCTCGCTGCTATACTCACTTCCTCACCACTGTCTTCAGATCTTGTCACCCTGTCCTTACACCAAACCGAACTCCAAAGCTCCAGCCCAGCCAACTAATAAGCACAGAAGGAATAATTTAGAAAAGTTGTATTTTGTAACCATCTTAATAATAATTGATATGTACAAGAATCATCAATGGATGCTAAAACTACTGGGGGGAAACTCAAGAGGAATAGGATATTTCCATGGTCTATATAGTCTAAAAGTACTCACGAGTTACTTATTAATTACAAAGGTGAAAACAGTAATTTTACGGTGAACAAACCTAGCAGATACTGCCTTAACTAAGTGATCAAAGCTAGCACTACCCCGACTTCTGGGTATACATCCTAAGGATATAAAATCAGTATATAGAAGAGATAGTTGTACTCCCATGTTATTGCAGCATTATTTACAATAGCCAAGATACAGGATCAACCAAAGTGTCCATCCACAGACAAATGGGTAAAGCAACTGTGGCATATGTACACAATGGAATACTATTCATTCTTAAAAGAGAGGGAAATCCTGTCATTTGTGACAACACGGATGAACCTGGAGGGCATTATGCTAAATGAAATAAGCCAGGCACAGAAAGACAAATACCACATGATCTTAACGACATGTGGAGTGTAAAAAAGTTGAACTCATAGAAGTAGAAAGTAGAATGGTAACTACCAAGGCCTGGCCGGGTGAGGGGATTGAGGAGATGCTGACCGAAGGACACAAAATTTCAGTTAAAAGGAATAAATTCAAGAGATTGATTGTACATCATAGAGACTATAGTTAACAATTTATTGTATACTTGAAAATTGCTAAGAGAGTAGATAGTATTCTCATCACCAAAAAAAGTATGTGAGGTAATGCTATATTAAATAGCTTGATTTAGCCAATCCACAATGCATGTGTGTGTATGAAAACACCAGGGTGTATACCATAAATATGTACAATTTTTGTCAGTATGAAAATGATTAAAAAAATAAAAGCAATGCTCACTCTGACACCGATTCAGTTAAGACCCAGAGAGGCTGACTACTAAGATACAAAAAAGGAGAGAAGGTAGCAGCAGAGAGGTGATCCAACTATCTCAGGCAGATCTGGGGCTTTGAACCAGAGGTTCAGAATCACCCAAAGAACTTTTT
>RJWJ010020375.1:0-29151 GCA_004363605.1 Indri indri | reverse complement strand
ACACACACACACACACACAAGGAGCTGCAGGTGCGCTAAATTCTAAGCCCTGTGTATCAGAAAGGGCCTCTCCAGTCGACAGGAGCCCTTCTAGCTGTGACTTTTGAGGTCTGCCTAAAGGTGGGCTTCTGTGATGCTCACGAACTGGGTGACTCCTTGGAGCAGGGGGAGGGGAAAAAGAGTCAGACCACCTGTTTGCTGCTATGAAGACCACGACTGACCCATGCTGGGAACCTGCCTGCCCCGCAGGCACAGCTGCCTGCCAGCCGCCCCAATGTCCCTCCACGGTACTCCCCACCCCGCCATGTCCCCTTTCCCCCGTCACCAGCACCCTGCTCTTCTGCTCTTGACCATTCTCTAATGAGCTCAGAGTGTCCCCGTCCAGGGGAACAACCCCACACCCCATTGCTGGCCTGAGTGCCCTGTGGTCTCCACTTCACAAACGGCAGCTTGGGGTCTAGAGAGAGCCCCTTCCTAAGGGCCACCCAGTAAACTGGCTGGTCATAAAACACACATCTCATGGGAGAAGCCGTCGATTCCCTACCTGGCTCTGCTGTCTTCTGGCTGTGCAACCTTGCACAGGTCTCCGAATCTCTCTGTGCACCCTCTTCATCTGTGCACTAGGACGAGCCGTGCCTACCACATTGACTTGTTTCGTTTTTTTGAAGACGGAACGAAACAATTGGCATAAATCACCCATGCAGTGTTTGGCAGTAATAGATGCTCCATATGTGGTAGTTCCCGTCCTCCCTACCTTTGCTACAAAAATAGAGAAGGCAGTTGAGGTGGGGGTGGGGTGAAAAGCTAAACCAAACAGAAAACCCAGAAAACGACCCAGACTCCAGGAGCTGCCCAATCAATGCAAGCACAGAACCAGACACATGCTATCATTGCTTAACCAATTTTGCAGGGGGAAAAAAATCAAAGGATAGCTACAAATGAAAAACTAACAGAGCAAAACCAATACTCATTTATCTAGAACTAGTTTGCTGTCAGAGGAGGGGCGGGTCCCTCTGCCTGAGGACTTGTCGATTCCGACTGCATGGAAAGATGACAGGCAAGAGACACACTATCTTCCTCAGACTTGGAGGATCAGGAGGAAGAAGAGAAGGAGGGGTTCAGCCGAAGCAGCGAGAGGGGGACCCTAGCTAGCCTGGATGATGGGGAAGTCAGACAGCTCCTGTGGAACAGTGTTAGCTTCCTTCGTATGGCTAGAAGTGCCTTGCTTAGTTTGCAAAGACATTTCTGGAACTGCCCAAAGGCCCAGAGGGGCCCAGGGAAGCTAAGGAGAGGACCCCAGAGTAAGGCTGCCATGAACTGTTGTGCATGCCGTGCACCGTACTAAGCTAAGAGGGAAAACCAGAGCAGAAGTCCAGTGTCCACTTCCCTCTGCAAAGCATGTGTCCTGACGTGGGGCCCTGTGTTCCCAGAGAAGGAGGTATAGTTTTAGCTGGCACATTGGCACCGTAAGGGTTAAGGTGCTCTTGACTCTGGATGAGGTTCATAAGCTGTCTATACTGGAAATAAGTTTCTTTGGACTTAGGGTAATGGGGAAGAAGGGAGGTAGGAAAGAGACCCCATAAAGTTATTTATGAACATCCCGTAGGGGTGGGGAACCAGCAGCCTTGGGGCCACACAGGGCCTTCTGGATCCTTGAGTGCAGTCTTTTGACTGAATCCAAATTTTAAGTTTGGATTCAGTCCAGGAGCCGCATTTAGGGATCTAGAGGGCCACATGTGGCCTTGAGGCTGCAGGTTCCCCACCAGGTCCCAGACATGCCAGTGGGCAGAGCACACGCAAGACGGATCCAAGCAGCACTCTGGAGGCTTTGAAAACAGGATTCACTTTGGAAACACAACCCACAGGAGGCTCGTTTGAATTGGTGGCCTGAACCCAACTGGTTTGGTTATGTGTTTAAACAAAAACATCAACATTCTCCATAGGACTTAAATAAGACCCAGAGTCATAACATAATATTCAAAAAGTCCAGGATACAACCAAAATTACTTATAATATGAAGAAGCAGGAAAATCTCCACATGCATGAGAAGAGACATTCTACAGATGCCAACACCAAGATGAACAGAGATGCTGGAGTTATTTGGCAAAGATTTTAAGACGGTAATTATGAAAATACTTCAAGAATCTGGGCAAATGGTCATGAAATAAATGAAAAGACAGTCTCGGCAAAGAAACAGAAAGAAGAGCCAAATGGAAATTTTAGAACTGAAAAATGCAATAAATAAAATAAAAATCTCTCACTAGATGGCCTCAATAGCAGACTCAAAATGCCAAAGGAGTTGGTGAACTTGAATACAGGTCAATGGAAATTAACCAATCAGAACAGCAGGGGAAAAATGATTCAATATAAATGAACAGAGTTCCAGGACCTATGGGACAAAACCAAAAGGCCTAACATTTGTGTCATCAGAATCCTGACACATTTGTGTCAGGAATGAAAAATGGGATAGGCTTACGGACATTAATAGGATGATAAGGGAATAATACAAACTATTCCAGGCACATAAATTTGACAACATAGATGAAACGGACCAATTCCTTTCAAACCACTTTTATGGGCTGCATGATGTTTGTGTCTTCCCAAAATTTGTATGTTGAAATTCTAACCCCTAATGTAATGGTATTAGAAGGTGGGGCCTTTGGGAGGTAATTAGGTCATGAGAGTAAAGCCCTCATGAATGGGATTAATGCCTTATAAGAAGAAACACAAGAGAGACGATGTCTCTTTGCCATGTGAGGATACAAGGAGAAGATGGCGGCTGTGTGTAAGCCAGGAAGGGGGCCCTTCCTGATCAAGGAACCAGGCACTGTGTCTGCTGTTGCCTCGATCTTGGACTTCCTAGCTTTCCAAAGCGTGAGGAACAAATGTTTGCTGCCTAAGCCACCTAGTCTATGGTATTCTGTTATAGCAGCCTGAGCTAAGACAACCACAGACAACCAAAACTCTTCTAAAATAAAATAGACAACCTAAACAGTCCTGTAATTATTCAAGAAATTGAATTTGTAGATAAAAGTCTTTCTAAAAATAAATCTCTCTAAAAATAAATTTTCCTGGAAAATTCTTTCAAATATTTAAAGAAGAATAACACAAATTCTACATAATCTCTTCCAGAAAACAGGAGGGAAGACTTCCCAAGTCATTTTTTGGAGGCCAGCATTACCCTGACACCAAAACTGGACAAATAGAGCACACAGCAAACTATAGATCAATTTCCCTCATGAACACAGACACAAGATTTCCTAACAAAATATTAGCAAACTGATACCAGCAATATAGAAAAAGAATAATGTACCATGACTAAGTGAGGTGTATCACAGGAATGCCAAGCTGGTGAAATATTTGAAAATTAATCGATGTAAGCCACCATATCACAGCCTACGGTAAAAAAATCACACGATCTTGTCAACCGATGCAGAAAACACCTCTAACAAAATTCAACATCAATTTATGACAAAAACTCTCAGAAAACTAGAAACATAAAGGAACCTCCTCAACCTGAGAAAGGATATTTATTAAAAAATCTACAACTAACATAATACTTAATGGTGAAAAATAGAATGTTTTCCTCCTAATTGGGAATAAGTCAAGGATGCCCAGTCACCACTGAAGGTTGTAGCCAATATAATCAGGAAAGAAAAATAAAGACATACAGATTGAAAAGTAAGGAACCCAACTGTCCCTATTCACAGACCAAATATTTGTCTACACAGAAAATTCCAAGGACTCTACAAAAAGAAAAACTACAACTAAGTTGCAGTTTAGCAAGATTGCAAGATATAAAGTCAACACACAAAAATCAATCATATTTTTATATACTAGCAATTGTACACCAAAATTTCAAAACGGTATCATTTGCAATAGCTCCAAAAATATGAGATACATAGGTAAAAATTTAACAAAATGTGTAGTGGTCTGTATGCTGAAAACTACAAAATGCTGATGAAAGAGATTAAAGAAGGCCAAATAAATGGAGAGACATATAATGTGCATGTATTAGAAGATTCGACATAATGAAATGTCCTTTTCTCCAAATAGACCTATAGATTTAAGGCAATTCCAATGAAAATACAGCAAGATTTTTTGTAGAGATAGAGAAGCTGATTAAGCAAGGAAACTAGAATAGCCAAAACAATTTTGAAAAAGAAGAATAAGGTAGGAGGACTCACAGTCCATATATATATATATATAAAATATATATGTATATATTAGAGACAGGGTCTTGCCCTGTTGCCCAGGCTGGAGTGCAGTGGTACAATTATACTGTCACCTCAAACTCCTGGGCTCAAGTGATCCTCCCACTCAGCCTTCCAAGTAGCTAGGGCTATAGTTGTGCACCACCATGCCCAGTTAAATTTTTAATTTTTTTGTAGAGATGGGGGTCTTGATATGTTACACAGGCTGGTCTGGAACTCCTGGCCTCAAGTGATTCTCCTGCCTCAGCCTCCCAAAGTTCTGGGATTACAGGCATGAGCCACCATGACCAGACCCAACCTTTAGATTTATTAGAAGGCTACAGTAATTTAAAAAAGACACATACACAAAGAGAAAAAACATAAATCAATGGAACAGCGTAGGAAGTCCAGAAACAGACCCATTATAGAACAGATTATTTGATTTTTGACAAAGTTGCAAAGGCAATTCAATAGAAAAAGGACTGTTTTTCTTTGCATTAAATAATATTGGAGTAATTGGGCATTCATGTATATAAAAGCAAACCTTGCTCTAAACTTCATACCTTGTGTAAAAATTCACTGAAAATGGATCACAGACCTAAATGTAAAACATAAAACTTTTAGAAGAAAGCATAGGAGAAGACCTCAGTGATTTGGGGCTAGATGAAGAATTCTTAGATGTGACATCAAAAGCACTATCCATAAAATAAAAATTGATAAGCTGGACTTCATCAAAGTGAGACACTCTTGCTAAATGAAAGATACTGTTAACAGAATGAAAAGACAAGTTGTAGACTGAGAGAACATATTTGCAAATCACACATTTGACAAAAGAACTTGAATCCTGAATTTATAAAGAACTCTCAAAAGTTAATAATAATAAAACAACCCAATAAAAAATGAGCAAAAGACTTGAACAAGCACTTCACCAAAGAGAATCTCTGGATAGTATGCAAACACATAAAAAGATGTTCAACGTCTTTGGCTACTGGGGAAATGCAAATTAAAGCCACAATGAAATACTATTACATACCTGTTGGAATGGCTAAAATAAAAAATAATGACAATAATAAGTTCTAGGGAAGATGAGGAGAAACTGAAAGTCTCATACATTGCTGGTGGGGGCCACGAATGGTATAGCTACTCCAGAAAACAGTTTGGCAGCTTCTTATTAAACATATGCATCGTACAACCCAGCGATCCTATTCCTAGCTATTTACCATAGAGAATTGCAAACTTATGATTACACAAAAACCTGTAGGTGAATGTTCATAGCAGCTGTATTCATAATCACCAGAAACGGGAAACAATGCAGTTGTCCTTCGATGGGTGAATGAATGTGGTACATCCACGTGATAAAATACTCAGCAACAAAATGGAATGAACTATGGATACACATAACACTTTGGGTGAGTCTCAAAGGCATTATGCTGAGTGAACAAAGCCAGTCTCACAAGGTCACATACGGTATGATTCCACTCACACGGCATTCTGGAAAAGGCAAAACAATAGTCACGGAGAAGAGATTAGTGGTTGCCGGGGATAGGACGGGGGAGGGTTTCAGTAGAAGGGAAGAGGGAGGAGGGAGTTTTCTGGGCTGGTGGAACTATTCTATAGCAGTGAGCACATGAATCTATCTATACGTGCATTCGAACTCAGAACTGTACTCTCCCCCCGGAAAAAGTCAATTTTATACCATGTTAACAAATAATCTTTTTTTAAAAAGGGAGAGAAAAAAAGAGTTAAAAGGGTAGCAAGTACCCTGGCGGGCCAGCACGGTGGAGGCCCAGGGGTGGGGGAAACAGTGTTGTAGGGAGAGGTGAAATCACAGGTCCGGCCCCACGCCCCACCTTGCCTGGAGGTACTAGGTTTTATTCTCGTGAGGAATTTGATCATCACCTCCCATCATCGCGATCCCAGCCGGCCAAGCTGGAGGGCCCTGGGAGACCCAGCTTGATCTGACTTGATGCATTGAAAGCATCCTTAAACCCCACGTGGACCTCTCTCTCAGCGTCCTCTCTGGGAACCGACTCCAGCTGCTCCAGCCAATTCTCTACATGAGAAACCAGGTGGCCGTTTGATGCTTCCTTCCCCACCCCACCCTGTCAGTCAATTAGAAGTTCCTTAGCACATTTTTGCATCTCCATGGCCATCTCCCCTAATCCAAGCCCCAATCCGGGGACCCTACTCCCTACTCTGGACTGTGGTAACAGCCTCTGGCTGATTCTCCACTGCAGTCCTGCCGGCCTCCATCCTTCTCGGCAGGGCAGGCAGGCAGGATGCTCTTGCTGACTCATTGACCTCACTGCTCTGCTTAGAGCTGTCCTTGGTCCTTGGGGCGGGGAGCACAAGCTCCTTGGTGTGGCTCTGAGGGATGTGGCTTCTTCCGATCTCAGCTGCACTGGGGACTCTCAAGCCAATCCCTCCTCCTCCCTGAAGTTGGGCCCCGCCCATTCTTTCCCACCAAAGTTCTGTCCCCTGTTCCTTTTGCCTGGAATTACCTCCCACCCCCTTCGCTTGCCTAATCCCTATTCTTCCCTCAGTCCCATCTTGGGCATCTTCTGCCCGAAGTCTTCCTGGGCCTCATCCCACCAAGGAGAGCTTAGTTACGCACTTCAGGGGTTCCGGTGACTCTCTGTACCTGCCTCCCTTACAGCATTTTGAGGGGGTATTGAGATGGTCTGTTAACTCTTGAAAATGTTTCTGGAGTGGGGTCTGGTTCTAATAATAATAATAGTCTTTCATTCTCTCCCCGGCATGTGCCTGTGGTAGACACTCAGTACATATCTGTTGCTAAATGAGTAGCATCAGGCCTGTCCCACCGCCTTAATATTGGGAACAGCAGGTTTCGCAGGACCAGGTGAGCATTATTGTGTACATGCACATACACAGACATCCTCGAGGAATTTGCCGGGCTCAGCCTGTGCTGAGGACTCAGAGTCTACTTGGGCAGCGGCGAGGAGACACCCAGCCCCTTCTCCACTACGAGCTACCCATGGCCATTTGATGTAGCTTCGTGCAGAAGGAGGGTCCCGGCCTGAGCCGGGAGCCTTGAATGCGAGTCTCGGCTTCATTCCACTGTGACCTGGCATAAGACACTGCTGCTGTCTGGACCTCAGTTTCCCGTCTGTCCAGCGGACCAGTGGAACCTGCCCATGCTATGTCTCAGATGCCCATGGTGACAGGTCTGAAGTTTGGGTGAGAATTCTCAGCCTCAGCCAAGTGGGAGGACCCGAAGGGCAGGTTCCGAGTGAATCGCTCGCCGGTGGTTCACGGAGTCGCCCACACCCACCCTCAAGACACTCAGCCAGTGCCGGGAGAGATGCAGCAGTGTTTGCAGGGCGGCCCCCCTCTTCTCTCAGCCCTCTCCTAATTGCAGGGTGGGCAGCTGCCATCTCCCCCCCTCCCTAATTTAGGGTTTGTTCAAACCCCTAATTTGTCAGTCAGGGAAGCAGCAAAGCATTAGCAACGGGTGGACTGTGGCAGGCAAAAGCGTGGTGTTCATTCAGCCGGGGCCCGGGCGAGGAGGGGTGATGAGCTAGTTCCCTGCCAGTGGAATTGGGGTTGGGGGTGGTACCTTTCTTCTCTCGCCCTTTCATCTCTGAACCCAGAGAGTGTGTTTCTGCGCAGAGGCAGGCAGCCGGCGCGCAGTGGGCTCTTTGCTTTCCTCTGATAGGGGCCATTAACAAAACATTACATTAAATCAGAGCTCGGAGGGGATAATTGGAGCCATTTATCACGTCTGCAGCCAGAGAGAGGGTCGGCTCATTGGCACAAAGGCTGGTGACCAGGCACTGAGGGGTGCGCTGAGAACCCATGAGGGCTGCGGGAGCTGTGAGGTGATTGGTTTCTCGAGAAGAGGCTCGGTCGTCTGGATGGGAGGCCTCTGACCCTCTTACTCCAACACCCGGGATTTTAAGCAGTTTTCGGGACCCTCCCTTTGGCCTAAACAGAGCCTACGAGGCCAGGCTCTGCTGCCAGACAGGAATCCCGGCCCCATCGCTTGCTAGCTGGGTAGTTCTCTGGCACCCTGAGACTCAGATTCCTTATCTGTCAAATGGGGATGGTGCTAACACCTGTATCTAGGGCTTGATAAAGATGACCTGAGCTAATGCATTCGAAGTGCTTACTTAGCACATTGCCCAGTACACAGCCAGGGTTCAGGGAACATCAGCTGTGGTTACTGTTAGCTTGGCCGGCCGAGCAGAGCATGGGGCATAGGCTCTGTGCCAGCCACGTTCAGGGTAAAGGGTCACAATGACAAAGTGGACAAAGCATGGGCTTCACCTCAGGCAGACCCCTGGGCTTTGAACCTCCTCACCGCAAGACCCTGGACAAGTCACACAACCCCTCCGACTCTATTTCCTGTTTGCATAATGGGGATGTTCACGGCCACCTCCCAGAGCTACCCTAAGATTTAAGTGTGAGAATGGATGTATAACTTCCAGCACGAAGCTCATCACGTTGTGGGGATCAATATGTATCAGGGTTCTCCTTTTTCTTTTAGAAGAGAATTGCCTCCATTGAACAGAACATGGAGTCAGTGAAGGTATTAGCAGGACCAGACTGGGGAAGGGAGACCAGTTGGATTTAGGTGGTGATGCTGACTCAGGCACAGCTGGATCCAGGGGTTCAAATGAGACCACCTGTTGTAGATTGCGTTCCTGGCCCAAAATCTGAACCCCTCTCTGTATCCATGACTCTGGTAACGGGACTTTGCAGTTCCTTCCACCGCAAGGGCAGAGTGGATTTCAGGTCCCTTTGACTCTGGCCTGGGCTGGGTGACTTGCTTTGGCCCATGGAGTAGGGCAGAAGTGAGAGTTCTGAGTCCAGGCCTTAAGACACTTTGGGTGTTTCTGCTTGCTCTCATCCATCTGCCATTCTTACGAGAAGCAGCTGTTCTGCTGGCCTAAGCAGGATGACAGCCAGTGGAGTGGAGCCACCCCAGTCCCACAGCCTGGAAGGAGCAGGCCGCCCAGCTGAGCCTGACCTGGTCCAACCCAACCCCAGCTGACCTGTGCATCCCTGAGAATAAGAGCTTACTGTGGTGTGCCGCGGACGCGTTGTGGGCAGTTATCACCCACAAAAGCTACTGACACTCCAAGACCTCTCCCTCCCATCTCTCAGCCTTCCTTCTCAAGTAGGCGCTGCCCTTATGGGGCGAGTTGGCCACCGGCGTGTCTAGCTTACCTTTAACAGCTAAGACACCCAGCACAAACCCCGACAGACCCTACAGAGTCCAGGATCTGACTCTAATTGGCTTAGATTAGGTGAAATGCCCATCCCCAAACCAATCACTGTGGTCAGGGGTGTGGACTGCTTCGACTGGCTGAGTCTAGGCCATGTACTTACCTGTGCAGCTGGGGAAGGGGTCAACCTAGGGCGCCCCATCAATCCACATGGACAGAGAGTTGGGGAGGGTTACTCTCCAAGGAAACCGAGGTGCCATTATCAGAAGAAGGTGGAATGATGTTAGGCAGGCAAGAGCGACAGATGTTTGCTACGGGAAGGAGGAACTACATAATTACCTACTTAGGAAGGAGAATTTACAGGTGTTGATGACTGATTGGATAAGCAAGACATGACCCTGAAGTTTCTACCTGGTGGAGGATCAGGAGAGGCCATCTGAGCAGGGGGAAGAGAGCTAGGCATGAACAGAGGAGAGGGGAGACTTCAGGACATGGAAACCCATGTGTTACTCAGTTGGAAAATAAATAAGCCAGTTGGCTAGATTGGAGGGCTTCTTCATTTGTGTTTAGTTTTAGGTTCCAGAAAAGCCCCAACAGAAATGAAGCATTTCTCATTCAACAGGCCTCCCTGGCCACTTGTATTTAGGACTAACAAGGGTTGCTCCAGAAGGCTTGTCCCCCCTGGGGAGGAGGAGTGGAGAAGAGCACACTTCGGTGGAGACATCCGCACCTTGAGAAGGGGTGTGTGGGTCTCCCTTTCACGCATCAAAAGAGTTGAGGGATAGACCAGGACATCAAAGATCAGTCCTGCAGCCTGGACAGAAGTCACGGCCCTGGGAGTCAGTTAGAGTGGTCGGGGCTGATGTGGAAGCCTAGAGATCCGAGCGGGACTCCTTCTCTCCCCAAAGCTCAGGCTGGATTCCGAAGCTAGTCTGAGATCCTGTCTCTGAAATGTGAGCTGTGCACACGTCGACCATGCTGTTTCCAGTGCAAATGGATGGGATTTGATCTGGGATCTCAGCAGAGGAGGAAGCTGCTGTGGGTTGAAACTCATGTTGAAATTTAATCCCCAATGTGGCGGAGTTGAGAGGTGGGGCCTTTAAGAGGTGACTAGGTCACAAGAGCTCTGCCTTCATGAATGGCTTAGTCGATCCATGGATTAATGGATCAATGGGTTATCATGGGAGTGGAACTGGTGACCTTGTAAGAAGAGGAAGAGAGGCCTGAGCTAGACACTCAGCCCCCAGGTGATGCCCCGTGCCTCCCCCATCCACATGTGTGCACTGAGCAAAAGCCACGTAAACCCACAGCGAGAAGGTGGCCGTCTGCAATCCAGGAAGAGAGTCCTCGCCAGAACCCAACCACGCTGGCTCCCTGGTCTTGGACTTCCAGCCTCCATATCTGTGAAAAGTAACTTTCTGTTGTTTCAACCACCTGGCCTGTGGTGTTTTGTTCTTGCAGCCCAAACAGACGCACACGGAGTCGGGAGTAGCAGTAAGGGAGCTACCTGGAACAGGTGCTTTCCAAGCATCCATTTCCATGCTCCCCAAGCATCCGTCTGAAAGGAGGCATTACTGTTCTCACTTTACAGATGTGGAAAATGAGTCCTGTTTCCTGAACCAGGAATGGGTACCGAGTCCTGTGCCCACCCAGGGTCACACATCCAAGGTCTGTCAACTCTCCACTGCACCCCAGACCCAAGCCGCTGACAGCCTGCGGTTCTGAGTGAGGGGCCTTCCGTGAGGTACAGAGGTACCATGGGACCTTCCTCACCCGTTTAATCCTCCAGAGAATTCCACAAGGTAGGTAGTATTAGCCCTTTCACAGCTGAAGAAACTGAAGCTTAGAGGAGTTCAAATCTTGCCCGCAGTTGTGTGGTCAGTACGCACTCACACCCGGGACCCCCGCGCTGCAGGACCTGCGTGCAGACCACAGACCCAGACCTCATTCTTGACGTCTCAGCTCCAGTATCACCTTCCGCGTTCAGGCCATCGGAAGGACCACCTCTCCCCTCACCCCTGTCCCTTTGCTGCGTTCCTCACACTGTCGCTGCAGACACCGTCTTGTTCATTTACTTGTTTGCGTGTCTTCCTATTGCTGCATCCCCAGCACTTGCAGCGGGGCCTGACTCTCAGCCGTAGGTGCTCGATAAATATTAGTTGAAAGATTGAATGAACGAAGTAAGCTTTAAGGAGGGGGGCGGAGGGAGGTGGGGTGGGACAGATGTTTCTTTTGGAGAACTTCATTCCTTGAGGGTGTCTCGTGCAGTGGTTGAGGCCGTTCCCCTTCAGAGACGCTCGGCAGAGAAACAAATGAGCCGGTGTAGACACATCCCGCGAGGAACGCGGTTGGGACTGGGAAGCCCAGATCAGCCCTCCAGTACCAGGGGGACCCCAGCAGGAGCTGTCGGCTTTGCAAGACACTGGATTACGAGGCTCCCAGATCACAGCCTCCTAGGGACGCTCATCTCCTCCTGGCTGAGCAGGGCTGGGCTGGGCTGGCTGATTTCCACATTATTATGTGTGATGACTTTCCCCCTCCCAGGAATGATTAGACCTTAATAAATAACATTTCTCTCTGATATTGTGCCATCATTAATTCTGCTTAGCTCTCCTCGGAGAAAATTTTGTGGAAACATTCTTAGTGCTGCTATTTAAAGCTAAATTAATTCGGCTGATTATTTCTATCCAAGCAGATTTGTGCCCAGGCGACCAGGGCCAGCACCGAGAAGAAGCGAGGTGGGTGCTTGTCCCCTGCCCCGAGGCCTTGGCCAGAGTCTCTGCCTGCGCCTTACCCTGCAGAGCTCACGCTTGAGTCCTCCCTGGCAGGTGGGGGCGGGGGGAGCAGAGGGGGCCTGGACTCTGATTTGGGGGGCCTCAGGTTCTCACAGGCATGCTAAAGTGAGAGCAAGGTAAAGAGGACCCATCAGTTCTTTCTGCTCGCCCACCCCACAAAGGCTTGTAGAGGTACAAGCTTCTTAGAGATGACAAAAATGTCTTGCTGGGTTTTGTCGAGAAAAGTGAGAGTCCGTGCACCAGAACGGGCCCCACAAAACAGAGACACGTTCAGTGTAACCCACCAGTTTTCTGTGCATTAGTTCTGGGGATCGATATAAAAGTTGGGGGTTGGTGGGCATGGTACTTCGTGCCTATAATCCTAGCACTCTGGGAGGCCAGAGTGGGAGGATTGCTTGAGACCAGGAGTTCAAAGCCAGCCTGAACAAGAGGGAGACCCTGTCTCTACAAAAAACAGAAAAATTAGCCGGGCTTGATGGTACGCACCTGTAGTCCCAGCTACTCGGAAAGCCGAGACAGGAGGATCGCTTAAGCCCAGGGGTTTGAGGTTGCAGTGAGCTACGATGATGCCACTGCACTCTAGCTTGAGTAACAGAGTGAGACCTTGTCTCAAAAACAAACAAACAAAAAAGCGTTGCAGTTCTGAACACCCTGGGGGAGATCTTGCAGCCAAAGTGGGTTCTGTACAGCAATGAGGTTGTCAGGCTCTAGTCAGCCCACAGCAGTGTCCTGAGCCCCAGCGCAGGGATCCGAGTAAACAACGCTAGGCTAACGATGCCCAGTTCTGTCTATCGGGCCTGGGCTGCGCTGGCACAGCAGGTTTCTCTGTAACAAGGCAGGGTTCTGTGAATTCAGATTTCTATGAAATCGCCAAGGGTTCGGCACAACTAAGCACAGTTCTGAAGAAAAAGGCAGGATTCTGTGTAGCCGGGTGAGTTTCTGTAAAACAAGCCAGGGTTATATAGCATAAAGATGGTCTCAATATTGGAAACTGTTTTTTAAAAAAGCCCAGTGCGAGTGGAGTTCTGTAGAAGCAGTGGAGTTCTGCTTCAAGGGTGGGCGCCTGTGTACACCGGGAACGTTCTGGGTCAAGTGCAGGGTTTCATATAACAATGGTGTGGTTATGTGTTTGAGGATAAGAAAGTGGATTTATGGGTGGCAAAGGTAGGCTCTGTGTCCTGGCTGAGATCTACATACCAAAGCAGATTGTCTAAGGGCTCTAAGGGATCCCAATTCTAAATGTCAAAGCAGCCTTGCATGTGTGTTCACATTATAAGGCAGGGTCCCGTGTGACAAAGCAAGGAACAGCACACCTTGTATGATCTGCCTGTATCCCAGCTGCAAGGGAGGCCAGAAAGTGATTAGCTGGCATTTTTAGCTTTCATCATGGGAAGCTAAGGTAGGCCTGACACAAAAAGTGGGGGGTTCCTCAAACATAGGAAGGGGGTTCAGATGTTGGACAGACAGAAAGGATGACAAACTTCCATTGCACCTGACTCTGATCACGCTAAATTCTTCCCTACCACAGGGCCTTTGCACATGCTGTTTTCACTGCTTGTCTTCCTCCTTGCCCCATCTTCCATCTACCATTTACCTTCAAACCCTCCATGCAATTTAGGTCTCAATTTAAATATCATGAAGTCATGCAGGCTTTCCCTGACCCTCTTCACACAGCCCCCTCTATTCACTCAGAGATAGTGCCTTATTCTTTTCCTTCCTGTACTTGCCACATGGGGTACTGATATGTTTATCCATGTCCTCTCCAAATGTTTAGTTCAGCCCTGTGCCTAGAACTGTGCTTCAGCTCCTTACAGAGAAGTCCCCTACATCTACATCTCCAGCCCCAAATTTCCCTCGCATCCTGGACATCTCTGCCTGGAGGTCGTGCACACAACTCCATGTGTCCCACACTGAGCTTGTCACCTTCCCCTGCAACCCGCTTGGCTCATCTCCCCAGTTGTGTAATGGAATTAGCAAGGGCACCATTCTTTTCATCTTTGAAACAAGACATTTTGGAGTCATCGTGGACTCGTCTTTCTTCCTGGCCTCACCCGATCGGTGACTAACCCAGCCTCTCCATCCCTGATGCCCATCACCGTCAGCCAGACCCTTCCAGAATTATCGGAGCAGCTCCCATGTGCACATCACCTGATCGTGTGCAAAAATCTCCCATTCCATGTTCTTTTTTGCTCCTCACAATTGAGCTGCAGTGGCAGGCTGAGGTGACTCAGGGAAAGCAGTGTTACCCTTTCTAGATCACAGATTGCTGTAATTGGGTACGTGTTCAGCTGGAACACAGACCTAAAGTTACAGTCACTTAAGATCATAGGTTCTTTTTTCCCCGTGTTTACTGGCTGCTCATAAGCAGTCCAACTTGGTGTGGTGGCCCCTGGGTGCTGGCCGGTCCTCCATCCCTGAGGGTGCTGCCCTCCCTAGCATGGTCAGCAGGACTCACCCACCGCGTGTCCACTGGGTCTGTCTTCCAGCCAGGGGGAAGGAGGAAGAGGGAGCAGCAGAGTTGCAGGGCCAGCCAGCCACCTTCTTCAAGAGCACGGCCCAGAGGTGCACACACCTGCTCTCGCACACCGTGGGCCAAATCTAGCTGCAAGGGAGGCTGGGAAAGGTAGTTGATTTCAGAGGGCCACGTGCCCAGTTAAAACCTGGAGCTTCCATTCCTCAGGAAAGAATGACAATGAACAGTCTCTGCTGCACAGATTGGAAAAACTAAAACAACGTGGAACCTAAAAGCAAGCATTTATGGAGCCCCTAAAAGGCAGCAAGTCTCATCTGATCCTCACACCAACATTGCAAGGCAGGAATTATCACCCCTGTTTACAGAGGGGAAAATGGGCGTGAGGAGAGGTATTAAAGGACTTGCCAAAGATCACAAAATTTAAAGGTGGCAAGAGGGGGTCCACAGCCGTGGTGCCTGACGCCAGAGCCCAGAATTTTCCCATCTCATCACACAGAAGGGATTTTCCAAGGAAGGAGGGACGTCGTCAGTTTTCTTCACAGCTCTATTTGCAGCACTGAGAACAGTAGGGGATGAATCATTGATATTTCTGAAACGGACTAATTTCTGTTCCTTTCTTCTTGTTGGCCCCTTTGGGGATTACCAAGAGGAGGGACTTCCACCCTTTCTTGCCGTGTGGGAAGGTGCTGGTGGCATCTCCCCTCCTTACTTATTCCCTCCCAGTCGGGCCACCTGCCATTGCAAGGTTGCTTTCCTCATTGTGTGTGTGCACGTGTGTGTGTGTGTGTGCGCGTGCACACGTGTGCAGCGGGACAACACATTCCACGGTGAGGCCTCATTTGCAAGAGTGATGACTCAGCTGAAAAGAATTCTTGCAGTGGTCTCCTGAACCTCCAATCATCTCTGCTTCTTGCTCTTTACAGCGTTCAGCCTGGGTACTAGCAGGCTGAGTAACCTGGAGGGACACGGAGCCTCTCCAACACGAATAGCTCACGCCTGTCAGTCCCTGACTACGTGCCAGCTCCCTTCTAGACACTTTCATGTACCTTGGTTACATCTCACAGCAATGCTATGAGTCAAGTTCCCTTAAGAGTCCTCTTTTACAGATCAGGAAACAGAGGCTCAGAGAGGTTAAGTCACTTGCCCAAGCTCACACAGTAAGTGAGGCAACCAGGACAAAGTTCAAGGCTGCGCCCGTAAATGCTACACTACAGCTGTGCCACAACACGCTTCTAGATAGTCAAACGCTTCACATTTTACAGGCTCTGTTGTAGCTATGACTTATTTTGATTCACGATAAGATATTTTTTGGGTGAAAAGGCTGAGGCTCAGAGAGGCTGAGTATCTGCCCCAGTGGCCCAGCTTGCTGCCGGTCTCCAGGGTCTCTAGCTGGCGGAGGCTTGCAGAAGTGCTCTATCCCCGAGGTCCCTTTTGCTCCCAAGGCAGCCTGGGGCATGTCTGTCACTCGCGTCCGTCCCTCCAGGGCGGCTCCCTTGCTTTCTTCTGGGATCCCTGGTGGCCGCCCTCCCTTCCAGCTGCTGCAGCTGTGCACGCTCGCTGGGGGAGGGACGGTGCATGGTGGGCGTTGAGTGGGGGAAGAGGGCTGTTTATTTACAACCTGACAATTTTGATTTATTTGCTAGGGGGAAGAAACACCCCCAGCACCACACAATTAAATTAAAAGACCGGCGGTTGTGGGCGAAGCTCGTCTACAGCTGACTTAGAACCAAATGGATCGGAGAAAAACAACATAAATTGCTGCAGCTTTGGCTCCTCAGCCGGCAAGCTCCTCCCTGCAGCTCCTAGACTCTGCTGTTGGGGGTGGGGGGAGTCCCCCTCGCCCAGGTGTGTGCCCTGCCCAGGACCTGCACGGGGTGGGCGGTGGGGCCCGGGGGCAGCCCTGCGTGTTTATTGGCTTTCGTGTGCGGTGGCCCTTCCTGGGGCATCATGGAGCGGAAGCCCTCCGTGACCTCCATCTCCTCTCTGCTGTCCAGGCCGGAAGTGCGGCCATTGTATGGACGGCTCCTGCCCTCTCCTCTCCTCAGCCAGTCGGTCACTGGGTCCTGTGGGGTCCGGCACTTCTGTACCTCCCCACCCGTCCCCTACCGCCTTCCCTCTGCTCATTGGAACCCTCGTGCTGTGTCTCATCTGAAACGTGGCAACAGCCTCCGACGTGGCCTCCCTGCCTCCGGTTTGCCCAGTTAGACCCACTCTACGGCTGTCATTCTCCTACCTGTATCGATCCTAAATTTCTTAGCACGTCATTCAAAGCCTTTGTATCCATCAGGTTTCTGCTGCGAGGGTGCTGTGTAACACCCGCTACGTCTTAGTGCCTCACCATCCCAAACACGTCTTTTTCTCACGTGTGGGTCTTCAGGTGGGTCGGGGCAGCTCTGTGTCAGGCTGTAGGCTGGGTTCCAGACTGTGCCCCTGGCTCCCCTTCTGGGCCCAGCGGCTCCCCAAAGCGTGGTCTTTCCACGGCAGATGGCGGAAGCACATTGAAAGTGTCTGCACACCTCAGGTCCCCTAACGCTTCATTGGCCAAAGCAAGTCATGCGGCCGAGCCCAGCGGGCCAGGACAGTATACTTCACCTCCTCTAATCGCAGGCGGCAAGTCACGTGGCAAAAGGAACAGATCTGTAATTCTGTTACAAGGAGTTGAGGAATTGGGAATAATAATCCAATTTGCCATGGCCCTTTACAACCATGGTTCTCAGAGTAGTCCGGGGACTAGTAAGTAGCATCAGCATCACCGACTGGATGAGAAACTGTGGAGGTGGGCCTGGCGAATTGTGTTCTAACAGGTCCTCCAGGTGACACGGGCTGGAGTCTTTCTTTACCCGAGTCTCGCTGGTTCTGGCTGCAGGGGAGCTGTGTCCCTCCCGAGCCATTACCTTCTCTGCTCCCTGCTGGAATGCCCATTCCTCCCCGACCTGGCAAATTCCTGCTCAGTTTTCAGGGCCTGGGTCAATGTCCCCTCCTCTGGGTGGAAGCCTCTCTACCTCACCCCCAGCCCAGGGAGAATTAATCACTCCCTTCTCTGTGCTCTCCAGGGACTTGTGCAGGTACCCTTACTACGGCAGGACTCAGAGGGTGTGACAACTGTGTGTCTGGGACAGGGAGTCCTCCACGGTCAGGACTGAAGCACATCACGTATGCCTGGCACGTGGTAAGCACTCGATAACTGTGCATTGATTTTGCTGCTGATTTTCAGGCACTGTTGCCAGGCTGAGGGTGCACGACCATTTCTGCCTTAAGAAAAAGGCTTCCCAGACGTGCAGCTGGGAATGCTGATGGAGGGAGACAGTGGGTGAGGTGGTAGGGGTGGCCCAGGCTGAGCCCTGCTCAGGCTCGGAGTGTGAGCTGGGGACAGGTCCTGGATCCTTGGGTAGGACCAGGGAGCAGATGAGGAGAGCATCTGCTGCCCAGATGCCTGGCAGCTGTCCTTGCTTATGGCAAATCTGGTAAAGGCTCATCCAGGGACTCTGCTCTCTGAGTGTCTGTTAGATGCTAGGAAGGCTAAGTGACCATCAGATGGGGGACCTTGGGCAGAGCCACCTGTCCCCATCAGACTAGGGTCTCATCTGAGTCAGGGCCGTGTCCCCTCTATGAGAGTGGAGACTTCTGGCCAGCATCAATGGTCTCTGTCCCCTAAGACTAGGGGGACCCTCCCTCCCCAGCTGGGCTGTGTCTTCTGTGTAGGAATTAGGTCCTTCCCGCTAGGCTCGGGCATCTGTGGGATGGGACAGGGGCTGTGTTCTTCTTTTAAATCCTTAAGTAGATGCCTCACTGCCCCCAAAGAAAGAGCAAAGCATCCTCAGTCACTTCCTGTTGCTGAGATCCTTACATAGCCATTCTGTCCAGCCTGCTGCCTTCAAGCCCGACACCTCTCCCTTTCCAGAACACCCACAGAAGGGGCAGTCAACCTGGGGAGGAAGATACTCCGTGGACATGTGGGGGGATGCGGGGGCTGTGGGACTGGGGGCTGGGGAGGAGGGCAGATGCGGTAGGCCAAGAAAAGTCCCAGCTCTCTAATCTTTTCCTTCCGGGCTGACAGGTACGTTTCAAGGGAAATTGAATCGGCACATTTCAGCTTCCTTTGCACTTAACGCATCTGGCTGGCAGCGGGCAGGAGGCTTTTGATGTCTGCGTCTTGGTGCCCAAGCCTTTTTAAGCCTCTTTTCTCTGAAGCCGGGGAGACTTGTGTTTCTGCCAAGGAGTAAACGGGCTTGCACACCCTCCAGCAACTTGGTCTTTGGAGGCCAGCCTCCCAGAGGCCCTGGGGGCCCCGCTTCTTCATTCGTTCAGCCTACAAGCACTCATTCAAGACTTACACGCGAAAGCTTCCCGACAACTGTCTTCTACAGAAGGGGATGGGGAGAAACCCTGGTAGATTTCAGGGACGGACTCACCACGCTCAGCCTTCTAAGAAGCAAGGGGAGAGGTCTGTGTCCTGCCAAGGCTTTCTAGAGTGGCTTCAGGTCCCCCACAATTTCATCGGCTTCCCTCCCTCCTCACCCACCTCTAAAGTCATCCGTTAGTGCCTGTCTTAATATGGGCAAATCGATGATTTCTCAACCTCACGTGAAGTGTGAAGAAAGCTTGAGAAAGTGTGGCTGTTTTGATCTGAAACAGCTTGCACGGTAACAGCAGGCTTACGGTGCAAAGGCCTCCTTTCGGAGCAGATTGGTGCCCTTAAGCCCCTCTTTATACAACTTTTGCAAGAGACACAGGAAAACACCTTGGCCCCTTCTTTCCAGGCCCCCAATCTGGCCTCCACCCTTCCCTGCTCCTCTTCGGCCTGTGCGGGGAGAAGTCCCCATCTTGGACCTGGCTGCCGGGAAGGTGGGCTGCTGGGAGCAGAACAGAGCAGATGTAGGTTCCTCTGCTGTAGTACTTAGATGGGAGGGGGAACCGCAGGCCTCCCGCCCTGCTTGCCCAGCCCGGCCTCAGGACCTGGGATTCAGGTGGCTCCTCTGAGGGCTGCATGGCCGTCAGAGCTGCAGCAGGTCTGGGACATCTCTGTGGCCCCTCCCCACCGTGCCCATTTCAAACATCTCCCGAGGGGTGGGAGACGGGTGCGGCTCTAGGAGGCTCCAACCCAGCCCGGTGCTCCAGATCTGGGGGAAGGTGGAGTCTGAGTCCAGTGAACAGGGGTTTTGGGGGGACCTGAGAACAGGAAGAAGCAGCACTGCTCTGGGAATTGGGGCCCTTTTGTGTGGTTGGAGACCCAGCCATGCTGGTGAGAAAGGCACAGCTCTTCATGGGGGACATTCTTGATTATAACATAGTGTCACAAGCAGCGACAGCTACACACCTTGGCCCCAAGAGCAGAGAGCAGAGTAGACGGAATATGCCCCTTCTCTCTCGCTTTATGATGTGATTGCAGTGACCACGGGCAGCAGAAGGGGCTACCTGGCTCTTCCAGAGTCTGAACCACAAATTGAGAGTGTCTGCAGCATGTCTTGGGTTTGAACCAAACTGACAGAGCTTCCTCCTCTGGCCCAGGGGTGGGCAGTGACGCCCCAAGGTGGCACAGCGTGGAGGTAGTGAGCCAGGACTGGACCTTGGGCCCCTGGACTCTCAGCCCGGTGTGTGTGACCTTTCCGTTACAGGTTGAACTTGAGAGGGAACTCCCTGCTTCTGACAGTTGGCACAAGGTGGAGTCTGAGCTGGCTGAGAGCTCTTCAGACAGCTCACCAGTTAAGGGCAGCCCGAGTTCCAGCCACGACTCAGGGAGGCTGAGCCCTGGACCGCCGGCGTGTGCCCGCTGGGCCTGAGCAAAAGTTGCCCGTGACTTGGAACAGTGCTCGTGGAAACCGGGCCTCGCTGAAGAACCCTGCACCTGGCACCAGCCCTCTGCTTAAGAATAGACATGGAGTCGTTACCCAGCTAATAATCACCCTCATCCTGGAAGACGGCGATTCCCCTGCGGTGCCGTCAATCACAGGCCCTGAATGGGAGCGGGAACTTGAAGCAGGCGTCACTCCCACGCAGATGGGAGGCTGACAGCTCCGGCTCCCGGCCTGCTCCCAGCTCAGCCTGTTTCCAGGCGCTTGGAGGCACCTGGTTTGCAGAGGGGGTGGCGCACAGTCCTCGCTGACTCTGGCCGCGCTGGGGGAGGAGGTGGAGGCACCATTAGATATGGGCGTTGGGGTCGGTGACACAGGAAATCGGGGTCCTGGCCATGCCGCTCCGTGTCATCATTGGCAATATGACAATGTGACCACGCTGATCTCTCATTTACCAGAGGGTTGCACGAAATGACTTTGGAATGCCTGGTGCACAGTGAGCTCTTTATCGCAGCGATGAACCTACGGTCTCTCTGGAGCTGCATCCTTTCTATGCGCCGTGTCATCTAAGCCCCACCAGAACCCTGAGAGATAAGTGTCCACTGGACCAAGGAAACATTCATCGGTTGTTTGCTCACCCCACAGCACCCACTGGCTGGTACTGGCTCCAAGGCCCAACTCTCTCAGACGGCCCCAACCTGTGTGGGGGAAGGAGCTCCCACGGGGGTGTCGGGTGTGAGTGCCTTTGTCTCAGCCTCCCACCAGGTGGGTGTGGCTAGGTCCCTGCCCTTCTCTGTGCCTCAGTTTCTCCATGTGCCAAATGCAGGGAGACTCCTTGATGGTCACCCAGGTGTGGACTTCCTGGACTCTCTGAGCCTTTCCTGGGGTTTCCGGGGCCCCTGGGGTGACAGGGTAGAGGAACCCTAGACTCCTCATGACTCAGACTTCCTGTCAGGAAGGAGGGGGTCTACAAGGGTGTTGGGGGGGTTGACTGCTGCTGGTGGCCACTCCCATGGGTCCGGTCTGATGAGTAATGTGCCGGGAGGCCACGTCCTCCTCCCCAGAGGGGCAGAGCGACATGGTCCATTGGCTGCTGGCACATCCAACAAGGGACATTTAGCCCTCAGGCAGTGTGATACCACAGAAAAAACACAGGTCTGGGGCCAGGTGACCTGGGTTCAAGTCCTGATTCTGCTACTTCCGAGCTCAGTTGGCATTCTATAAAATGGGGACAAAAGTGCCTTCCTGGCAGGTCTATTTGAGGATGAAATGCAGCCCTGGGTGTAAAAGGGGCCACAAAGTGCCAGGCACCTGCTTGCTTCTCAGTAGGCAGTAATTCCCTCTCCTGTCCTGGCTGGCCTCCCTTAGGGGTCTGCACCCTGATCCTGCAGTAGGAGGACAGTCACGCTGTCCCCGACCCCAGGGCCCTTGGCTTCCCACCCTGTCTCTTTAATGCGGTGCCCCAGCCGCAGTAGACACCCCAGACACAGTGCCCTTTAGAAGCAAGACCTAAAGGTCAGATTTGGAGAAAAAGTAATTTGGGGAATTTCTATTTCCTTGTAAACATTTGTTCTCAAATACCAAATGAGGCACTGACACGGAGCCCTGTTCCAGGAACCGGGCTGAAATGAAAGCTCGCTCAGCAGATGCAGAGCAGAGCAAGGAGGATTCCGGACCCAGGGGCTGCTCTGTGGGAGTCTCTCTCCCCCACAGCTCCCCCGCCTCGGGGGTGGCAAGATGGGGAGGAATAAATACAGATTTCAGGGCCAGACTGCCTTGAGTATGAATCCCAAGTCCCCCACTCATGTGCTGTGTGACCTTGGGAGATGAAGGTAACCTCTCTGAACTTCAGATCCTAATCTGCCAGATGGGGACGACCACAGTTCTCTGAGCACATTCAAGTGTATATTAAATGAGGCAAAAATAGGAAAATTCTGCTAGCAGAGGGCCTGGTTCATAATAGGTGCTTGATACTTATTTCTTTCTTC
The DNA here is from genome assembly GCA_004363605.1 of Indri indri. Lineage (NCBI taxonomy): Eukaryota > Metazoa > Chordata > Mammalia > Primates > Indriidae > Indri > Indri indri. The sequence goes on along the minus strand of RJWJ010020375.1, from coordinate 6,721 downwards.
CATTGTGACATTTATTGGACTTTGATGAAATGCAGCTGATCGCGTTTGATGCTGAGGACCCAACGATGAACAAGCCCCATTTTCTACCCTTCAGGGCCTCACAGTCTAGTGGGAGGATCCCCTCTCCCTTCTGTTCCTCCCTCCCCTCCTGCATCACTCTGGGCTGCAGGTGGGACGAGGGGGGCTCAGAAGGGCTCCCGCTGGCTGCTGTCTCAGAGGATGCTCACAGGTGTGGGCTTTGCAAGCTTGTGGTCCTGTGTCCCTAATCCCCAGTCCTTGTCTTCTCTTAACCTCCCAGTTGAGCGATGCCCCTTCTTTACAGGGCTTCCAAGCCCTTTCTGTTTTGAGCCCAGCTGAAAAATGGGCAAAATCCTGGGGCCTCTGGGGAACCAGAAGAGGCCAAGCCTCGCTCCCAGTGCTGGTCTCATCCCCGTCCCCCGCCATTCAGAACCCTCACCTCATTTCCTCACTCCAAGCTGAGCTCAAAGAACAAAGATTAAAACCATAGAAGAAGCATGAAAGAACAGAGCAGGTCTGGCTCTCCCCGCAGCCTGAGGGTGGGGCTGAAGCGGAGATGCCTCGGTGGCTTAGACTCCAGATACTACTGCCCGTTGGTTCTTGGGGAGCTGGGGGGAGGCTGGCAAGGGACCCGGCTCAGGGGCCCCTCGCTTGCTGCCACTCGTTTATTTCTCAGGCTTGTGTGAGTCACTCCTCCCCGAGCCTCGGCTCCTGTCTGTAACACTCGGGGAAGAGGATGTCACGGGACGCTCACCTGCAGAAACCTTGGCCACCCCGTCTCCTGGTGACGGCAGCGCCAGCTCACCAAGGAGTCCAGAGCTCTCCTGGTCTCCAGAGAAAGGGACTGGGGAAAGTGGGGTGACTCCCTCCTAGAGGGGTTGCAGGGCCTCCCAGAGCCAGATGGCAAGATCTCCCAGTCCCCCTCCACCTCTGAGCCTCTGACGCCAGGTGCAAGGCATGACTGTGCGGCCCCGAGGCACACATCCCAACGAGCGTTGCGCGGTACTGGCCTTCTCTTGGGAGGCACGGCACTTAATCCAGCGACGTGTAGCTGCTGGGACTGCGTGGGAGCTCCCCTTTGGGACTGGCCGTTAGCGCCACGGCGAGGCACATGAGGAACTGACAAAGGCATTGCTTCAGCCTCTAGACGCGGCTTCTTTTCACATCACACCCTGTTCCCATGGGATGAGGGCTGGGGCAGGCCCGCGGGGCCAGGAGCCCGGGATGTCTCCGTGGCCTGCACCTGGCCAGTGCCCTCCTTGCTGCTCTCCTTGCCTCCGCCTTTGCCCTCTCCAGGTGTCCTCCTGTCCCTCTCCTGCTTAAGGCCCCCCAGGGCTCTCTTCGTCCTCAGGCTGATGACATTCAAGGCCAGTCACCGGCTGCCTCTGCAGCTGTCTCTACCTCCCCCTCCCAGTCCCCACGCCAGCTGCACCGTGCTCCTCGCCATCCCACAAACAACTTGATCTGTCACTGACCTTGGTGCCTTCGCAGATGCTGTTCCCTGCCTGGAATGCCTTTCTGTCCCACGGCCAGGCTCTTACTTGAACTTGAGCTCAGGTGGTGCTGCCTCAGGACGACCTGCCCTACCTGTCTTCCCCGACTCTGCTCTTCTGCCATCCCAGCACAGATCCCACAGTGCCACTGTCTTCCCTCCACGGGCTTCAGCAATGTCCTAGGTTTCCAGTCCCGCACAGGAAGAATTATTTGTTGTATTCAATCTTCGTATCCCCAGGGCCTAGAGCAAATCTTGGCAGAGTGCAGTTGCTTACCAAATAGTTGTTGGTGGGTTAGTCGAGGGTGCAGGCTGTCTGGAACCTGCTAGGATAAGGGAGAATTAATAATAATCGCACATATGTATTGAGTATTTACTAAGTGCCAGGCATTTTAATCACAATAGCTGACTTATACGGAGAGTTTACACCCTACAAGCAGAGCTATATTTATTCTTTGCAATCATCAGGAGAGGCATGTACTTCTATTATCCCTGTTTTATACAGCTGAGGAAACTGAGGCACAGGGAGAGTCCAACACTCAGGACAGAGCTTATTCATAAGCCAAGGCTGTCTGCTGCAGAGCCCAGACCCTCAACCTGGATCTGGGTCTACCCTTCTCCATCCAGGGCACCAATTCCTGGACCCAGAAAGGTCCCGAAAAATCATTCATCTGCTATTGTCTCTTCACCTACATAGTGGGAAACTGAGGCCAAGGCTGGGGAGAGGCTTGTTAGGCCTTCCCCCCTTCACTGACAGGGTGTCTTTGGCTGGCTTCCCCTCTCTTTGCCTCCTCCTCAGAAAGAGGGGGGGGGGCTTCTCTCTGGTCAGACCCTGCCCATCGTCAGCCCTGTTTCCAGGCAACCTGTTTCCTGGGCAGCGCCCCCTGGTGCAGCTGTGTTGCCATGGCGACTGCAGTGGGTACAGGTGCATCTCCAAGATGGCGAACAGAGCAGGTCCAGTTCCTAATTGGCCCTCAGTTCCCCTCTGAGAGAGACTCAGGTACCCAGATAGGTCCTCTGATGTACAAAGTCACCAGGCATATGCCAGGGGAGGACAAGTTGGTCCCCTGACAGGGGGAAGAGGACAGAAACTGGAGGTGGGTCTGAGGAAGGGAACAGGGACCAGAGCCTGGTTCACCTCAGTGCAAAAATTCCCCTCGAAATTTCTGGCTTCAAAGTGTTCATGGCACCTGAAAATTGACATCTTGCATCTTCCTTGGAGCAGTGAGGGGAGGAGATTTCATATTCCTCGGAGGAGGAGTCATATGTTCTTTTCCTTTTTTAATTTCAAAAATATATAAAAAATATCCACTCTGAAGTCAAAAAATCACCCCCAATCTCACTAAATTAAATTATACAAAAATAAATTTAAATCATCCCTCCTTACCACTAAGTCCTATCCTCAGGGGTTAAAAACTGTTAACAGTTTGTGAAATCTACTTATTGATTTTTCTGTGCTTAAACAGATCTCTCTCGTACATATTCATACATGTAAAAGTATATTTTATTAAATTTGAATTATATTCTACAGATTGGTTTGCATCTTATTTTCTTTCTCTTCTTTAATATTATTTTTAATGGACAAATCATAATTGTATACATTTATGGGGTACAACGTGATGCTTTGATATATGTATGCACTGTGGAATGATTAAAATTATCAATAACACATCCATCACCCCACTTGTTATTTTTTGGGGTGAGACATTTGAAATGGACTCTTTCAGTTATTTTGAAAAGCATCTTGCTTGTTTAAACGTCACGATATGTCCTGGAGATTTTCCGTATCAGTAAGCATTAACATGTCTTCTATTGCTGAGGAGGGGGTTAAGAGCAGAGGAAGAGGAGGCCTGAGGTGGGGTTAATCCTGGGGGCTCCCTGGAGGAGGGGGTGACTGACTACCCGAGGGAGACGGCTACAAGCAAGGAGAGGAAATAGCGCTTGTTATAACTGCAGTGCGCCAGGTACAGTACTGTACTCCCATCAGCTCATTTACTGCTCGCAGCAATCCGCAAGGGAGATCGGATCCCTCCCACATTTATAGATGTGGAAGATGAGGCGCAGGCTCACCAAGCTGGGATGTGGGGAGGGACCAGGACTTGTTCCCACGCTGGTGCCCTCCAAGCCCGTGGGGTTCCCCCACCCCACATAGGCAAGCTGTCTAGCCCCTGGCATGTGGAGACCCAGGGGACCCCCCCCACACCCAGCCCCTTCTGTTCTCTACTGCAGTTGGAGCCAGGTGGAGCTCTGTGCTCCACAAAGCACTTTGGAATTCATAAAATGGAAATTTATTGAACAAGCCTTTGGAGAAGGGAAGTAATGAAAACCGCTATATAAATTATGAGGCCATTGGTATTATACAGCCGGAGCTAATGCTGTTAGTCCCCAGAAGGGTATGGAGAGCCTCCCCCGACGCCGCCCTTCTTAGCTGAGATGTCTGCTGGGAACCTGAGGGAGATCCTCAGGAAGTGAGAGGTCCGGGGTCCACAAGACAGACAGACCCACGCCTGAGTTTAGCTGGGAAACCTTGGGAGGCCATATGCCCACCTAAGCCTCAGTTTCCTCATCACTGCGGTGGGGATAACCGCCACAACTGCCACGTCTGGCGGCGCTTTGCCAACAGACAGGGCCCCTCCCTGCGTGTGTTGGGCTGTGAGTCTATCAGCTTTATTATCATTACTGTATTTCCTCAATTTGAGGACCCGCATTGTTTTCCTTTACAAGATTTTGATTCCGGGATCATGATGCATCTTACATGGAATGTGATGTAGCTCCCATTTTGCTCCTGATAAGCTGCTAACTTGACTTTAACTTAAAATCAATGGCAACTTAGAATTGAAGAAACATGATACTATTATTGCTGTTGTTGTTGTTTATTGTCATTAGTATTTTCCAGGCCTGGATATCAGTGCCTATTCCTCACCATAAAAAGGAAAATAAAATCCCGGGGGGAGGAAGGAGACAGGAGGCCCACAGGGCACAAGCTTCATGACCCTGGGCACATTGCTTCTGGTCCAGAGCGGCCACCAGTCTGGTTTGTCTGAGATCGTTACTGAAAGCTCAGCACTTGTCCTCATGGCCACCTTAGAAGAATGAGAACAAATGGTTTGAGGAGAAGGAAAAAGAAGTTTATTACTTTGCCGTCAAAGCAGGAAAAATGGTAGACCTTCTCATCTCAAAATCCAGATTTTTACTGAACATCAGCAGAAATACAGAGCTTTTAAAGGGAGGGCCGTCAGTTCTTGGCTATTGTGGTTAACTATTCTAATTGTTCCATCTCTGCCAAAGACAAAGCCTGTAATCTCCGCCTATGTGGGCCCACCTGGGGAGCTGGCGCAGGCCTGGGATGGCTGAGCTATCTGCTGTAATGCAAAGAATAAAAAAAAATTATCCTGCTCCTCCCAACCACTGGCCTGAGACAAGGATGTGGGTTTTAGTTCATTTTTGAAACAGAGTCTCACCTTATTGCTCTGAGTAGAGTGTCCTGGTGTCAGCCTAGCTCACAGCAACCTCAAACTCCTGGGCTCAAGAGATCCTCCTGCCTCAGCCTCCCGAATAACTGGGACTACAGGCATGTGCTACCATGCTTGGCTAATTTTTCTATTTTTAGTAAAGACAGGGTCTTGCTCTTGCTCAGGCTGGTCTTGAATGCCTGAGCTCTAGCTACCCTCCTGCCTCAGACTCTCAGGGTTTTAGTTCTTAAAAAAGAGTGGAGGATATTTTAAAGAGACAGAAAATATTTTTGCCTTATTTTTTTTCAGGCCATTCCCTCTGTTATAAGACTGATGATTTTTCCAGGATGCGGGAACTTCAGTGCTAAAAATAGGAGAGTCACAGGCAAATCCCAGAGCAGGTTTGTCATCTGACTGTTTTCTCTGGTCCATGATTCGTTTCCTCCATCCAGTGGGGATAACGGCCCCAAGGAAGGTGTGATGGATTTGTCAAAGACAAGTGGCTTCTCTGCAATCCAGGTCCCTCTGGCACAACCGTGAGATCTTATGGGAACAACCTGAGTGGCGGTGCCTGTGAGCACAATCCTCAAGGTTTTAGGAGTGAATAAGTGACTTATCAGGTGACCCGTTCCTGACACTGTCAAAGGAACCGGCCAGAGTCACTCTTTGCATTTGCTGTGTTTTCATTCTCACTTGATTCTGGGCTCCCTTGAAGGAAGCAGAAAGGGTACATCTCAAGACCCAAATTACAGATGGAAGAAATGAGGCCCAGAGAAGGCACTGACCTTTCCACGAGCACATCCATGCCAGGCCCAGAAGGAAAGTGGTGTTGGGGTCATCGGATCATTTCTCTCCTGCAGAATGCCTTGCCCCAGCTTTCTACGGTTGGTTACTTGGTGGGAGGTGGGGGGTGTGTGTGGGGGCCATGCCAGAGAAGCCCTGGGGCCTGGCTGCCCTCTGCTAATGGATCTTCGCATAGATAGGGAGCTGGGACATAGGTCCTACTTTGGGTTTTTGCTGTGTGACATTGGACTGATTATATACCGTCTCTGGGCCTCAGTTTTTCCATCTGTAAAATGAAAGGTATGGATTAATAAAGCGGTTCCCAAACCTAGCGGCACATCTGAACCACTAGGGAGGTTGTTAAAATACAGATCCCTGAGCTGACCCCCAGCCTAGAATCACTGGGAGAGGGCTCGGGAATCTGTTTAATCAGTTTCCCAGGCGAATCTCATGCATTTAACCTGTGTCGATATTTGGGCAGGCGGTGGGATGTGGTGGAGGACATTGCAGGGGCGCGCAGGATGGCTGAGGTTTTGTCTCTTAGCCAGGCAACCTCGAACGAGTTACCTAACCTTTCAGAGTTTTTGTTTCTTCATCTATAAAAAGTGGGGTAATAATTCCCTGGAAGAGCCGTTGAGAGGATTAAATTCCACGATCGATGCATGAGGTTCCTGTTTCCCTCTCCAGCCACTTGTCTCGAATGTCAGCCTGGCCTGGTCTTGGCCCGTCCCACCCTCCAGCCTGACTGAGTCTGGCCAACGTCTCTGCGCCCTAGAATGCAGGGGACCGAGGGTGAGTGACAGGGCCAGGGCAGGCACGGGGAGGGGCTTGGCAGAGAGAAGGAGAGGAACATTAGACAGGGAAGGGGTGGAGGCGGAGGAGGGCGGAGGGTCCTCTAGGGGCTGAAATATGGCTCCTCCTTTCCGGAATGTGCCTCTTAATCAACTTAATGGGCCTCTGGCTGAGCAGGGGCCTC
>RJWJ010020374.1:0-29161 GCA_004363605.1 Indri indri | reverse complement strand
ATTGTTAGGCAAGCTAACAATTGGGTATTAGAATAGAAGAATACTTTTTTTCAGTCATGCAAAGCCTCAAAAACAACGAACTCCCCCAGTGTTAAAAAATGAACACCAAGGCATGGGGTGTAGGAGATAAGAGACCAACCTCAGGAGGGGAGAGAGGAACCCCTTGAATAATGGCGAGGAAGGCACAAGAAGGAGGCGCAGGGGGGAGGCACAACCTGCACAGACAGAGAATCTGGACCAACGAGCAGGATCAGGCTATAGGAGGGGGTCCCCGGAACACAAGGATCTAAAAACAAGCTATGAAATTTGGACCTTCTTCAACATTGTTTTGAGAAACATTTGAACAGAATTGTGTAGAGTGTGAGAAGACTTAGATATTTCAAAGAAATCCTAACTCCAAGAAATGAAAAACTGTACATAAGAAAGGAAACAATCACTGAATACTAGTCGGCTCAGCAGCAAATAGTATTTAGAGGGTGGTATCAGGAAAGCTCTGTCCATGGATCACACTGGGAGTGTGAGCGGAGAGTGTAGGTGAACATAAACTCTCACCTGCCGCTAGACATCATCGGTGTTTAGGGCAGATTCTGGCCAAAGTGGGAGCCTGCCCCTCTCTGCCTTGCACTAGCTGTGAGCCCTTTGGCATATGACTTAGCCTCTCAGTTTTCTCATCTGTAACTGGGGATAATAACAGTCCCTGCTTAACAGGACTGCTATGAGAATTCAACTCAACAGTTGTAAAGCTCTTAGGATAATGTATTTGTACACAGGATGATTTGAGTACTTGGTGAATAACCAAGTGCTAATATGTGCATGCTGCATAGAATTGTGGGAGAAAACCTACCAATTTAGGTAAAAAAAAAAAAAAATGCAAAATGGTTGCCTTTGGGAATCAGGAAAGCAGAAGAATGAGGGACTACTGGTTTTTTGCTTCTAAATCTCTTAGTATAATTTGAAATTTTTTTACCTATTACAGGTAATTCTTTAAGTAAAATAAAATTAACTTAGAAAAACCAACAGCCAATTGCCAATTTTAAAATGAAGGACACACACAGGCTTTGGCATGGGCTATTTCATACCTGCAATTTATTCACATTTCCATTTGCTATGCAAATGAAGTTCTATGTGTTTGTAATGCAGCAGTGGACCCAAGGCAATTTTTTAAAATAAAACTGTCAACATAAGAACCTATTATTCAATTATTTCTGAAAAAAAAAAACACAACTAATTGAAAAACAAAGTTGTCACAGCTCTAAGAGAAGTGCCTTATAGGTATTAGCCAGGGATCTAGATTCGGGGGGAGAAACACACATAAGAGTAAGGCAGTTTGAACCCTAACTCTCCCCTCCTCCTACCCTCTGATAAAGATTTTAATAAGTAATGAAATAGGAGACATACAAAGTAAAAGTGGGGGAGACAAAAGCATTGGATCAAGAAAATGCATAGACCTGCTGTCCCGGAGGTACACTTCCTCTTCTAAACTAATGAAAGGGCCAGGAGGAACCAAAGAAGCAGCGCTGCTCTTGGTTACAGAATAATCTCAAACTGCTTCCAAAAGAAATCACATCACAGCGCTGCATTGCACAAGCAAGCTAACACAGGGAAAGAAAAAAAGAATTCCAAGTCATGGTTACTGCACTTGATCCTCAATCCGGGTTGCCTAATCCCCTGTGAAATTCTAGTTCCCAAGACATGTACTGCCTTCTTATCTGTGTGAATTTAATCTGCCCGCTAACCTAATGTGAATTAAGGTATTTACAAGGTAACTTCTAGAATGTCATAGTGTAACAATCTGGTACAACAAAGTTGCTCCTTTTAGAGTTAAAAAAAAAAAAAAAGGTTGTTTTTTTCCTTTTGCCTGCTCTCATCTGAGTGGCATCCAGTGGATGTCACACTCAGTTGGAAATTCACAGCCGCCTTCTACGCCCCGACCACCAAACCCCACGCTCATCATTAAAATGTGGAATAACAAAGCACATCTTGCTCTGGGCCTTTGCCAGACTGTCACTATATCTGGATAGTACAGCCTCCTCTCTAAAAAGGGAACAAAATAGTCTGAACTTTGTCCCAGTGTGGCAGCATGGGCTGCTGTGACAGCGAGCTAATTCATCACTGTGGGGACCTTAGGCTGTGCAACTGACCACCCAACTTACTGTCGTCCGAGGGGGTGGCAGTTAATCATCTCCTTAAATGATGTGGCTATGAAAACAGGGCTGATTGTTGCTCAGCACACTAACCTTATCCATCCTCCGTGCCCCTAGCAGTGACTGTTGCCATTTTCCCCCTCTTCCCAGACTGCTGGGTTTCAAGAGATTCTGACGGAGGTGGAAATTTTAGCGGTGATTGTGGGATGCCTGTGTCATGACCTCGACCACAGGGGAACCAACAATGCCTTCCAAGCTAAGTAAGTGTTCTAACTGTTGTTATTTTAATGCATTTGCCTTTCTGTTCAGAGCCAAAGGTGACGAATGCTAAAGAGTAAAGCATTAATTTCTGGCATCCGGGGCCAAGGCCACGCAGGCTTGGGCGTGCATGTCACGGGGCCCATCCATCTTTATAATTCCCTATTCTTCTTTTAATTGCAAATTTGCCCTTCATGTCATGCTTGTTGATTTGGTCTGTCTCTGCTGACCTCACTCAGATAACAAAGCTCAGATCTTAAAGGGCCTACATTTTTCCTCCCAGAATATTTGCTTTTATGGCATGATAAGCTTCTTGGACCTGCTACTCTCAAAATCTGGTTTGAGACTCTTAAAATACAAGCAGTCTTAGGAAATTTTATGAAACAAAATGTCTTTTTCCTTCTCCAATAGAATCTGTTCCAGGATTCTTTTGATGGTGGGTGTTGTATAAACTGCAATGAAGAAAAGCCACATACGAGGAGTATAGTCTTTGCTCACCCCTACTCACATAGAAAGTGGAAAACAAACAAAAGAATCACATAAATGCAGCAATGTGTAGGCAACTAGTTGCCATCCATGTACACAATGTGCATGGATAGAATAATCTGTCCCTAAGCAAGTTGGACTGGTCAAGGTAGCTGTTGCTTGGTGGCTCACTCTGTGGCCAAGGCCACAGAACTTACAGATCAATACCCAGGTCCCCTGACTCTTGTATTGAGGGTCCAATTTTAATGTTCTTTTCACTATCTGTCTACAGACAAAATGATACAGGAGTTCAGAGGCTGGAAAGAAAAGTTTGGGGCTGGAGAGTTTAGGGGAGGCTTTGACAAAAAGGTACTTTCTGATGACTGATTGCAAAGCTCCCAGAACAAGTTGACCTCTATTATCTGAAGCTTCAACAGCTTCCTCTGTGGCAACAGGTTCGTTTCAGCTCACTGCTCGTTTTGTTCCCTACAGACCTACTCACTGAGGCCTTAGAGTCCTGGGCCCTTGCATTTGCTCCGGATCTAGCAGATGAATTCTGATTTTGCACCCTTCTCTTCTATCCTGTGTCCTATAGGCCATCACTTCAATCCTCTCTTCTCAATACCCCATAATTTCTTGACCCTTGTAAGTTTCTGTGACATCCACTCTGCAAATACTCAGTCCTAGTACAGTCTAACAATTCAGTTTCTTGCTACTCTGCCTAAACTTGAAAAGGCTTTGGGAGAACATGTCACAGCAGTGAGAGTTTGAGACATACCAACTATACTAATCTATTCTCCCAACTCAGCAGGACGCCCAGTCCTCCCCACCAATCCCTCCGTGGCCCTAGCCAGCTCCATCCCCATTGCTCTTAGCAGTTTCACATACCAAACTTCTCTCCTCCAAAACCACCTCCTCTCCGCTACCTCCCCCGCGCCACTCAGCAGATCACCTTGCCTCCTACTTCACCGAGAAAATTGAGGCCATCAATCGAGGAGTCTCTCAATTTCCTCCCCTGCCACCTACCAACTTATCTCCCCGTCCCCATCCTTCCTCCTTCCCTCCTATCTCAGTGAAAGGACTGTCCTTCCCTTGTCTGAGGCTATCCCTCCGCCTCTGTGGGGCCACTGCTTGCTTCTGCTCCGGGACCTCGCGCCATCAATCTTCCCCTCTCCCCTGGACCTGCTGCCCTCTTTCTGCTGGCTCTCTGCGGCCTGTTAGTATAAACACTTCTCCCTCATCCTGAAAAAACAAAAAAAACCTGCCCTAATCCCCACTTCTCTCTGTAGCTTTGGTTCTAGTTCTCTTCTTTCCCTCGCAGTCAAGCTTCCGGAAAGCTGTGGGGTTCATAGTCCTCACCTCCCCAGCCCTGCCCGCCCCAGAGACCTGCCCTCAGTAATGTCACCAACGGCCCCCTTTCCCAACGCTGTTGGACCCTTTTATGTCCTTTCTTGATCCTTCTTGCCAAGAGACATATTTTTTCACTCTCTCCTTCCTGCAACTCTTTCTTCCTTTGTTTCACAGACAAAGGACTTTCCTCTACCGGGGAGGAAAGGCTTCTTCTCAGTTTGTTCCAGGCTTCTCTTCCCCGCCCGACATGCCCTGGTGATGTCCTCTCCCCGTCTCCTCCTGCTGTTGGTGATCCACCGTGCGGGGCCCCCACCCGTCTGCTGATGACCACCGCCTCCCCGCCCCGCCGTCTCTCGGAGCCGTATTCTCAGCTTGTCTCCAGGCACTTACGCCGCCTCCTATTCCAAGTCCCACAGTCACCTCGATCTCGATCTTTCCCTTCACGCACGTGCATTTCCCTTATCCTCGCACCGGTGCGTGGCACGGCCGGGAGCCTGCCCTCCTCCCGTTCTTGCGGGCACTCCTTCCTGCTCATTCGCATCGCTCCCGCCTTGCCACCGCGAACAGAACAGCCCGACTCTCCCCCTCCAGTCGGCGTGGCGCCCCAGAGTAATCTTTCTAATTCACGAAGCTGACCAGGTCATTCCGCTGCTTAAAAGCCACCCACACCTCCTGCAACTTTTAGAATAATGTTCAAATTCCTTAGTTTAGCCCCTTAACCCCCTTTTCATTCAGGCTCCTGCCCATTTCTCCGGAGCGGCACCCACTCGCCCCACCCCACCTCCTCCATGCGTCTACGTTCCAGGCACGAGGGACCACAGGATGCACCGGGTGGGGTCCTGCTGGTTCCCGTGTGCCCGCCGCCCGGGATGCGGCCTCCCCTGCCTAGGATGGCCTTCCTCTCCTTCCTTCCCCAGACTCGTCTGAAAGCATCCGCACCGGGGCTCTATCCCTGATACACGCTCCCCTGGTCCGTTTTCTATGCCCACGAGATGCCCCGGCTACGCCCTTTCCAAAGTGTGCTTCACACTCTGCCTTCATTGCTCACTTGCGGGGGTGTCTCCCTTCTTTGGTACCTGCAACAGTGGGCAAACAGTGCCAGGAGCATAATAGCCAATAAATGTTTGCCGAATGAAGGAATGAATTGGTGACTGCATGAATGGATGTGATTTTTAACTATTCGATTATAATATGGCTTTTCCCTAAGGTTTCCTGATTTCTTTAACAGGTGTAACCTGTTGTAGCTTATTATAAAATGTAGTTTTTATACACACAGGTTTGATGCTGTACCACGGAAGTGTATGCTATGAATGCTTTCATTCCAGTATCTGACATTTCCTTATTTTGAGTTCTTGTGTCTGCATTTCATTATTTTCTTTAGGATTTCTCTCTCCCTCAGGCCAGTGGTACCATCGTCAGTGTATCTCCCTCTAGACCCTCTCTCCAGCCGCCCATCATTCTTCCATAAAGAAGAGATAAATGTGTCACAATTGTGTCTATAAAACAAGAGTGAGCACCTTGTGGGTTCCTTTAAGAGTGAAGTGCACAATACCTGTATGCAGGTACCAATGGCCCCTCTCCAGAGAGAGCCAGTGCATCACACTGATAGAATCAGCTCTTCTTGCTAGTTGACCCCTCAGCTGTTTGGACCAAGGTACACACCCAATCAAAGTTGGGCCAATCAGATTTCATCTCCCAGGAATTTGGAGTTGGATTGCCATGCTATTGTGTCAGTTAGCCTCAGGGATCCAAGCTGCAGGGAGCTGAGGTTGCCATTTTGGAAAAGCCATGATAGCCACATTCCAAGTGAATAAAAGAAATAAGAAAGCCAGTCTACAGAGAGGAGAGAAGAATGAAGCTGATATTCAGAAAGAAGCAGAAAGGAGAGACTGTTTAACTCGAGAGAAAGAGAAAAAGCAGGCTTGATCCTTGGCTCTCCTCATCTCTGTTCCTATTTGCAGGAATCAAGCCATACTTCTGATAATTGGGCTTCTTCAGAGTTCCTGGTCTCATTTAATCAACCTTCTCCTAGTGAAGCTGGTTGTACTTCATCTCTTTTCTTTGCAATTAACAGTCCCTGAGGCAATGAGAAGAACTACAATTTATTTGTTTTTCACTGTGTCTCAAGCCCTCACCAGCATCTCCGTAGGGTAGATATTTTTTACTCTATTTTACAGGAGGAACTGAGCCTCAGGAAGGTAAGAAACTTGCCCAAAATCATCCATGTGGTAGAGTGGAGTCTGGACGTGATTTGTCTGATTCCAAAAGCCATTCTTTAACCACTGTTACTCTCTTCCATGACTTTGTGACATCCATTAATATTGTGGACCTTTGAGCTTCCAGTTCATTGGCTGACTTGCCAGATATGTGAGCTCTGGAAAACTAGATTTTGACATCCAGCAATTTAAGACATGAAGCCATAAAAATTATAAAACTGAACTAAACCTTAGTGGTCATATTTTCCAATGCCTTGATTTCACAGAGATGGAAACTGAGGCCCCCAAATCTCAGGTTGCTTATATAAGACTGAACAGCTTTCACATACGTTAGGTAGCTCTTGAGTCACTGATCCTAGATTTCAATTATTTTTTGCATCCTCGTGTCACATGATCAAATCTGCCTATTCCAAGATGACGTGAGGTGTTTTCTCAAGACTATTAACTTTTACACAATTTGCTAGTTCATGGGATGTCTGTCAGCCCTGCACTTACCTAATAGAGTCATTTTTAAACTTAGGACTACCCACCTTCAGTGAAAATTTCCTTTGAGAATGAATGGCGAAAATGACTTTTTTTACATCATGGTAAAAGAACTACCTTTTTATTGATTAGAATGAAATTTATTCAGTGAGTGTGCCATTGTTTAGAAAATCCCTTGGAAGAAACCTATGTTCTTTTCTCCCTCTTTATTTCCCAATAATTGAGTGCTTTCTATGTTCAAGACACTGTGCTAGGCATTGTGGGAGAAATGAAGTATAGCAAACAGTCCCTTCCCTTTAAGTGTTCACAGTCTAATTCCAGCCTTTCAAGTGATTTGAAAATGGGATTTAAATACACCAATTATTATGTGGCAAAGCATATGCTACCTTTTTTTTCATATATAAGGCTATAAAAAAACAGGAGACATTTAGCAAGGGACAAATTACTATATAAAATGCAAAATGCCTCTACAATAAAAAGTGTGACTTTAGTTAGAGCACAATTTGATTTATTCTCTTAGCCTTTCTGATAAGTGAACCTTTGCATTTTCATATTTTGTTCTTAATTTTTAACTATTGGAGTGCGTGCAATGAATGATCAATAGGTGGAGAGGGCAGCAATACCGCGGTGCTGTGAAATGGCTCTGTTCACACTTCTCCCACTTCTCTCTGGGGACAGCGTTCCCCACCCATCCTCCTCTCTATTACAGCTGCTCCTGATGATTAAATATCAGTACCGAGCAGCTTTGTAGTATATTCTCCTAGGAGACTTCTTCTATTCATTTCTAGCATAATCTCTTATGCTCATTTCTTGGGAATGAAAACCCATCTTGTCGCTTTCGGCCAGGTCCCAGAAGTGAAATACCGGGGCACATTAATCTGCCATGACAGCCTAATCCCACTCCTCACCACCTCCCAACAATTCTCAATCTCCTAATTACCTTTCATGGTTTTCCTTTTTAAAGTTTCTCCTAAGTCATGGCTGCACACTGCCATTCAGTCTCTTTTTCAAAGACTATGCATCATCTAGGGACGTTAGGAAGGTACATTTCCGTTAGCACACTTATTTTGGTGCCCGTGCAAAGTGCTAAATGCCTGGAGGGACAGAATTTTCACTTTGACTTTTCTTTTTGATAAGTTTCTCCTCATTGTGCTGCTTGTCTCAAATGAAAAACTTTCGTATGTAAGGATGACCTAATCCATAATGTGCATCATGAATATTCACATATGTAAATGTTCTTGTGCTTATGGATTTGGATTTCCTTCTTCTCTCCCCCTCTCTCTCTCTCCCCCTCTCTCTCCGCACGCCCTATATATATGTAATCACATTTTCACCACTACTTATATGATGGATATACTTACCCTAGACAATTAAAATGAGGCACGGTATTAAAGTCAATTTTTTCCATATATAATTGATTTGGGGATCTTTTTTCATATTTTACATGAAAAAGTGGAAGTATACCTTTATACAACATATATTATGTGAAAAACATGGCCTTTTGAAAAAATGGCTTTATGATTAATTAAGACTAGATAATACTGCATATTATGTTCCCCTTCCGCGGAATCACAATGCGTATTTTCACATATTGACACCTCCGGGAAGTCTTACAATAAGGAAACAGTTTAACCTTTTAAAGCTAGCACTTCCCAGACTTATTTAACTGTGCATCCCTTTTTATTTCTGCCCTAATACCATTTACAACACTCCAAAGAACTAGTATTCTGTAAAATACTTTTTGGTAAAGCTTATTCTAACACATGTGTTTTATTTTTTGCCACTATATCAAGTTTTCTGACTGTGGACTTGTCTCATGGTGGTCCTAGGAAGTTCACAGTATGCAGTGACAGGCATAGACAGCATTCTCTGTGTGCCCAAGCCCGAGAGAAAAGGCACTGAAAGGTTTGGCAGTCTAGAAAATCTGAGTGGAACCAAATCTATAGTGTTAATAAGAGATACATATGGAAATAGAAGTATTTTTGCTTGGATGACTTTATTCCAAAAACCTCTGACTTAATACCATGATCCATTATCTGAATGCTAAGGTAGTACCTTGCTTGCAGAAAAGTGAGCATTAGTGCCAGACTGATCAGAGAAAATCCCTGACACCATTATAGGGGACTGTGGGCTTCCTGAAGGTGAAACCATGTCATTTATCTTTGTACTCCACATGCCTGGGGCCTGGCATATTAATAGTCATCAATGCTTGTGGGTTGAATGAGTGATAGATGAATGAATGAATGAATCACAATGTCTGCCCACACTTTCGTAGCATTGGTCTGGTTCAGTTGCAACGTCTACATTTTCTCTGTGATTGAATCAGTATTGTGTGAGGGGAGGCAGAATGCAAGGTGGAATTACAGAAGGGAGCAGACAGGGAATCTGATGAGGAAGATGCTCAGACCACAGGCAGTCACATGGCTGCCTTTGCACAGATACCAGGAGCTAAAACACAGCAGGTCAGAAGCCACATGGACGTTGCGGGGAGGGGCGGTGCAGCACAGGAAGCATCAGAGTACTCGTTATAAGGTATCACCTGGTTAAAGGAGGAAACATCTCCTTATTCACCCTGAACAAAGAAAATATGAAGTGACTTGTGATCATCTAGCTGATTTAACTTTTGTGGTGTCTATTAAACCAACGTGAATAAAGGAAGAGAGAACATTTTGCCTCTGGACCCTACCTTACATCAGAGAGTCTGTCATCAAGGTTCACACTAGTAAGTGAGGTGCATCTGCGCATGGCTGGTTCATAGAAACAAATCACAGGGATCTGAGCCTATGGTTATACTAGTAGAATTCCGAATTAAATTTTGAAATCTTCTTTCATGGATGACAACCAGCTTGGTAAAAATGGAGAATCAAATATCAGAAATGTATGTTATAATTATCATTCTCATTGAGCAATAAGAAGCTTAAAAACTTGGATTCAATCTAGGACTGGCACTAGCTAGCTGTGTGACCTCGGAAAAGTTACCTAACTTCTCTGAGCCTTGGTTTCCTCGTGTAAAATGAGAAAATAATACCTATTTCATGGTTTTTGTCAGGACTAAATGAAATACTAATTATTAATATGTTGCCTAGTGCATGGGAGGTACTTACAAATGGTAACTATTATTATTAATAACATTAGTATTATAAAATACGCCAACACCCTTACTGTCAACCTCTTAATTTGATCTATAGTCTCCAGACATACTATTGTAAGATTATTAGACAAACAACTAATATTTTTTAAGCAGCTACTCCATGCCAGGCACTCAGATGTGATATGCCTGTAAAGTGTCCTAGAATTTCAACAGCCAAGACAAAGGCATATGGTGTGCATTTTGAAACACGTATCTTCATAGAAATGAATTCTATGTAAGAAAAATAGTAACTAACATTAAATATTAATTTACCATTGATTACTAAGATTAGCCTAACAAATTTTCACTTATTAAATGATAGAGAATAAGGCAAGACTTAAAGAAATAACACATACCTGATTAAAATCTAGCATCCTCTTTACTAAGGCTCTTCATAATAATTCCTGCTGAACCTAACCCTGCTGTTTCTCCCAACATGTGGTCATCTCTGAGTCTTTCCAAGGATTGCAGATCCCCTGTACCCCCAAACTGACTGTGATCTTGGGCTGCCTCACACTGGAGATGGGGGCAGCTTGTAACCGAAATCCTTCACGTTGCACTTAGATCCAGTCTTTACTCCTCTCACTAGCAAGGTAACTGTGGGCTGTCAATCACCAGCATCTCCAAGTTAAGGCCAAATTGCCCTTTCAATGTCTAAAGCACATGAGGATCTGGATGGATCCTCAGCCCAAGTCCCATGACTTCCCTTTAAACCATGGGGTTCTCTAGGATCTCTCTTGATTCTTAATATGCTCTAACTCCTATTCCTAAAAAAGATTTGGAAATGAACATATATGACCATTTCGAATGAACACTTTCTGACCTGACACTGTTGAGGAATGGGTTGTTCTATGTATATGAAATTTATAGATAACTTGAAGTAATCCCTTTAAGCATCAATTAACATTTTATTAATTTAAAATGAAAATATCCATACATGTTTTAATTATTGATTAATAATTAATATAGATTGCAATCTACTATATGGCAGGCATTGTGATAAGCACTTTAAAATATTTTATTGTTTCATAAATAACAGGTTAGGTAGATAGTGTATAGTCTTAGAGACAAAGAAACTGAGTCTTAAAGAGGCCAAGTAACTGTCCAAAGCTACTAAGTGGAGGAAGAGCTGAAATTTGACTCTAAATCCAGGGAACTTTCCAGAGTTCTACACTGAGATATCACAGTGTGACTGTGGACTGGGAAACCATATTAGAAGGTTGTCAACTTGACATGTAAAGTAGATAAAATGGACTCTGGACTATTGACATGATCTTTTCCTAGGCAAAGTCAAATACATTTGGTATTAATATTAGACAGTTGTTCTGGACACTCAGAGGTTATACGAAGTTTAGTTCATGAAGTCTACCCTGATCCCCATGGCCAGCAATTATGTCTTTTTTTTCTCAGAGTATCCACAGCACTTTGGTTGGACCTGGGACACTTTTCTACAGTGTATTAGTATTCATATTGGTTTTATGTGCCTTATGTCATCTCATCTCTCTTACTAGTCTGTAAATTTCTTAGAGGCAGGGACTGTGTTTTATTCATCATGTATCATCCACAGCATCTAGCCTAACACCTAGAAACTTCCTGAGAGGCTTACTTAATAGATGAATGACCTGCAAAAGCAGGTACCTGAAAATGCATCTGCTTGTGGTCCTTTGCCAAAAGCAGGAAAAGCAGTTTGATCCAAAGAGCTGATGTGGAGGAACGGTGGAGGGGGAAGGGCCCTGCTCACTCCCCCTCTGTCCTCTTTCAGGAGCGGCTCTGCCCTGGCCCAACTCTATGGAACCTCTGCTACCTTGGAGCATCATCATTTTAACCACGCCGTGATGATCCTTCAGAGTGAGGTACAGACCTGATGTTCTATTTCTCCCCTTGACGTAGAAAGGAAACAACTGTTTCCTACCTCTCTTTCTTTATGGTGCCACAGGTAGATACAGAGAAGTGGGAAAACCATTTTTAAGTTAACTACTGGGACTTGCTGACTTTTGGGATTCTTTTAGATGCCTGACCAAGGACCTTGTTCAGATTCTTCCTGAGCTGATTCATTTGGGTTTCATTATTGCCTAGGAGGCTTTTCAAATTCACGTAACAGGGTGGCAGGTATAGACTGCTTATCCCCAGAGCACGATCCTACTTTCCTGAAGGGATATAGAAGCCCACTAAGGGAGTGACTTGATTCAAGTAGTGAGTGGCCCGACATTCCCGTTTTTTGAAACCCAAAGTCGTTTTAAAAGATGGTAGAAGCAAAAACAGGGTGAGAAAGTTACACTTTATTAGCACCATTGAGAAACCTATAAAATATAAAAGAACTTAAAATCGCTGGTGGGACCAGTTTGAAAGTGAGAACTGCAACTAAACTTAAGACCCAGGGCTAATGCCATATGCCTTATTTTGCTTCATGTGGCAATGCAGGAGTTAGAAGTAGTTGGAATTTTATACTTTTAGCTCTCCACAGAGAAAAACAGAAACCGCCAACCAACTCTGGCTGAGGCGTCTGAGTTTTAAATTGCCAGGAAAGGATCTGTTTAATTTTCTGCAGGCGTACAGGCTTTTTTTTTTTTTCTGAGGCCAGAAAGGGATCATCTGTTCCCCATTATTTGTCAGTTCTCTAGCTGTGCCATTAATTATTATTATTATCATCATTAAGGCCCTGCTTCGCTGAAATAGCATCATTAAATATGGAGGTTTTTTTCCTCCAGCTCATCTTGAGAAAGCATGCCTTTTGCAATATCACTGAAGGCCCCTGACCCCATAAAGGAGAGTCGACACCGTGGAACCCGAATGCAGGCTGGGGAAGGGCAAACCCGCTGGGAGTGATGTATTTTCAGCTGGGAATGAAACACCAAGGGTTAGGCTTTCAGTAACTGACAGAAGCCAGCATCCTGGCATCTGTGGCTCTGGAATTTTCCTACAAAAGCCATATTGTAGCTGAGTGCCTCCACAGCACTCAATGGGGATAAGAGGAAATTTGGTTAAGACTGTCTTTCCTGTACCGGTAAGTGTGATACGTTTACGCCTCTGTCCCCAGAAAGCCCCACCTTTGTAATAACACGGACTATAAACAGGATGTCAAGTTTCCTCAGGGAAAGAAATCCCACTCACTCAGAATTTGTGTTCATACAAATGAGACACACTGGCGGTCCTTCACTCTGGGGTTCCCTATGAAGATCAGAGACTAATAAAGAGGGAAGACACAGAGCACCTGCTACGTGCAGGCGCTGCCTGGCACTGCCCCGGGCCCCCACGGTCCTGCCCATCAGAAAGGCAGCAATGCAGGTGCCATTGCTGTCCCATTTCCAAATGAGCACATGTGCAGGGAGGTTACATGGCTTGAGGAAGTTTACCCCAGACGTCTCTCCTTGCACATCTGCATTTCTTACCACCAGTACCTCACTCACCGCCTCCCTAAACAAAGAGTAGAAGCAGTGTTTTAGGAAGACTCTAAACTACTTCAGGGACCAACCCTTCAGGCACCATGGAAGGCCAATTTGCATATAAACAATACACTGATTGCAAATGAACTTTTTTAAAAATTAAAGCTGATCTGGCTAGCGTTGTCACTCTTTTAGCTGTAAGTGATGTTAGTTACTGTATGTCCTTTAAGAGTACAGTCACGTGCCACATAAGGTTCCAGTCACAGACAGACCACATATATGAGAGTGGGCCCATAAGATTATAATACCATATTTTTACTGTACCTTTTCCATATTTAAATATGCAAATTCTTGCCATTGTGTTACAATCGCCTACAGTATTCAGTACAGTCACATGCTTACAAGTTTGTAGCCTAGGAACAACAGGCTGTGCCGGATAGCCTAGGCGTGCAGTAGGCTGTACTGTGTAGGTTTTTGTAAGTACACTCTGTGATGTTTGCACAGTGGTGAAGTCACCAAACGACACATTTCTCAGAAAGTGTCCCCCTCATTACATGATGCATGACTGTAATAACATGCACACTCTCACAAAATAATGAGGATCCTCAAATTCACACCAGCTTTCTCCCTGTCTCAGTGTTAACTTTTACTGTAACTTGCTCCTAAAGGCTATATGTCTTTGGGACATGCTGGGTGTGTGGCTGGATCCAGGTGACTACTTTTCCATAGCTTCTGACCACTTTTCCCAGGTCCCAGAACACCCACCTGTGATTGAGCCACGAGCAATGCTCAGGCAGAAAAACCTGGGCAGAATTATGGTGCGGCATTGCTTTAGTTATTTGTCTTCTTCTTAATGGCTGAATTAAGGGTCTGGAAGAGTTCATTTGAAAGTTATTATTAATATTGGACCTGGTCCCAGGTGGAACCAATATACTTTCATCTTTAAGGAGTGGCAGGTTCACCCGATGAGATAAATTAACTCAGGATAGCAGATTATCATCTGGTGCCTGGTAAGAGATAATTTACTAATTGATATCCTGGTTCCCTAAAAGAATTAATTTACCTCTTGCTGGAGAATAGTTTATTCTCAGGCAGTCATTCTTCCCCATTCCTTCTCCACCATCTTCTGGCTCTCAGCACTGGGTTGAAAACTTGTCCAGTTCCTGGGCCACATACTAATGGGTTCATATTTCATGCTAAGAAAACCTGAAAAATGAAAAGTCCTGACTTTCAAAACAAATTAAGTGAATTGGTCACTTTATGGAAGAATTTTTCACTTTACTAAAGACAGATGTGGAGCTGCCTCTTGGAGCTAAAATAACTTTTGCTGAAAACAAGGGCACTTTTCAAAGGCGTGGAGATAAAAGTGTAATTGCAGATTTTCTTAGGTGAGAATCATCTTTAGAGTCCCGCAGTGCCAAGAATAATGTCTTATACATCCTGGCTATTCAGTAATTATTCACTGTACTGAATTTAATCCACTATGCACTTCATCGAAGTGTACCTTTAGAGCGTAATATAGGTTCCTCAGCTTCAGTTGTGTTGACATGTTGAGCCAGGTAAATCTTTGTGTGGGGGGGTGGTCTCCTGTGCATCGTAGGATGTTTAGCAGCATCCCTGGCCTCTACTACTGGATGGTAGTAGCACCCCTAGCCAGTCGTGACACTCAAAAATGTCTCTAGACATTGCCAAAAGTCCCCATTGTCAAAATCGCCCCCAGTTGAGAACCACTGGTCTAATGGTTTTTTTCTCCTCCTTGAAGTCCTTTGTTGCCATAGCAAATATTTCCAAAATACCAGCCTAAACCTTTGCTACCTAAGGAAATTAGTATATATTTTAGGATAAGAAAGATTCCCAAATGTTTCACCAACTTCTCCACTAAGTCGCTCCATAGGAAACAGGGAGTCAAGTGGAATCCCATTTTCAGAGTTTTTCCCTTTTAGACTAAACACATAACAAAGCATCCTTCAGTAGACCTTTTCAAAAATGATTGTGCTTTCTGGCTTTGCTATGTTTGCCAGGGAATCTGTTTGTATTTGTACAAAATTTCAATAAGCTTTTTTAAAAATTATTTTATCATGTTCCCAGACTTAATATAGAAAAACCATGTAATCCACAACCACAAATGTAATGTTGTCTTTTGTGACTTTTTACTCTCTCATTACAGGGTCATAATATCTTTGCTAATTTGTCCTCCAAGGAATATAGTGACCTTATGCAGCTTTTGAAGCAGTCAATATTGGCAACAGACCTCACGCTGTACTTTGAGTAGGTATTGGCATTTGATCTATTTGACAAATGGAGATCTAAAGTTCCATCCTGTAATTAATTTTTAGGTCTACGTTGGGGGTTGCATGTTACTCTAGCATTTATATCAATATGTAACTAAGCTAATCTTTTCCGTTGTTGTTTTTTCCCTCATCTAAATGGAGTTCATTAAGGCAGTGTGTAGAAGCCAAGAGAATCAAGGCTACAATCACAAGATTTGTCTTTCTTCTGTTTTATGAGCCTTGTTTGAGATTCTTGACTCTTAAACTAAGTGATGGCCATTATTAGTTTAGATACTGGCTAAAATTGCTATTTTAGATTATTATTTCTGGTTAGCTCCATAATGGCATTGATGATGATGATAAGAAATATTCACTGATGAAAGGTTAACTTGAAATTCAAGACTTCTTCACTCCTTGCTACTCTTCTATCTCTCTTTCTTGGAAGAGCTGTCCTTTTCCCCAAAGGTCAGGCCTCTCTCTGAGCTGGAAATTTCATCCCTCCCTTTCCCAGCGAGACCTGCTCCATCAGGTACCTCTTCTTTTAGCAGCCTGGAAATCTCTTCCTCCACTAATTTGCATAGTTCCATCCTATCTTAAAGACCAAACAAATTCATTCCCTTAAAAAAAATTATTTCGCTTGACCTCTTGGAGATCTTTCATTGCTTTTCAATTCACCTTGCTTTTACTTTTTAAAATAAACAGAGCACGTTAGTACCTCTATTTTCCTAACACCCATTTACACCGTGAAGAGTCCACCTCCGCATTCTATCAAAATTGTACTCAGAGGTCTCTGGTGACCTCTGAGTACTGTCCTGTACTTATTTCCGATATTTTCTAGTGTCTTTGAGATAATCTGAAGGTTTACCGATTTAATGTCAATTTCTACTCTTTTTGCATCTCCAACATCCAATTGCCTTTTCTCTCTCCTTTTCTAGGTCTTTCATAGGTTTCTTTTCTCCTGGCTCCTACAAATGAGATCTCCAACCATGTTCTCCTTTCTCTACTGAGATTCACTCCCCTGGCCTCAACTTCTATGTTACCTCTATACATGTTATCACCTGTGTGCAGAAAACTATGAAATTCTTTGCTCTAACCCTCCCTCATATTGTAGACTTGTATCTCCAACTTCATCTCAAAAACCTTCGGTGTCTTCACTGCTTTCAAAGAAGACTTTAAACTTGATTTGACTTTCAAGGCCCTCCATAATCTTCCCCCAACCTTTTCTCCTTCTTATCTTCCACTTCTTCCCTATGTGATTTGTCTACTTCAAGCAAACCGGTCTACATATTTCCCTTTGAAAACCCCTATGTAGTTTTCCTTGTGTCCTAATCATATGGAATACTGCCCCTTCGTGTCCCCACCTGGCTGAAATGACCATCCTTTAAGATTTTTGTCTTTTTGTCCTTTGTCTCTTCTACCACTTTTTCTAGGAAGTTTTATGTCACTCCTTTTGAAATCTTACTGCACTGTGGCATTGCATCAGTTAAAATAAGGTTCAATTGTAAGGGACAGAAAACCCAAAACAACAGTGGCTTACTTCTCTGTCACATGAAAGAAGTCCAGAGATAAGCAACCTGGAGCTGGTAGAGTAGCTATATGAAGTCGTCAGGGACCCAGATTCTCAGAGGTGCCGCCACCTTCAACACATGCTTTCTGCCTCTTAGTCCAAGATAGTTTCTCAAGCTCCAGCCATGATGTCTACCTTCAAGCCAGCAGGAAGAAGGAAGGGACAAAGAAGAAAGTGGTAAAAGGGTTAAGCAAGCTATCTTCTAAGAGAGTTTGCTGGAAGATGCCACATAACATTGCCTTTTATGTTTCACTGGTCAGAATCCAGTCACTTGGCCACACCTAGCTTCAAGGAAGGTTGGGAAAGGAAATCTTTACCCTGGGTAGCCACATGCCCAGCTATAAAAAACAGGAATCTTGTTACTAAGGAAGAAAGGAAAAAGGGATATTGGGGGAGACAACTGGCAGTCCATGCCGCAGGTATTTATTTTTGGATTCTGCTGAATGGGTTATTACATGGTATCATAGAAGGAGTAAAGGCTTTGGAGTTCATATTGGCCTGGATTTGAATCTCACCTTGGCATTCTAGTCAAACCTGGTGAATTGAGCCCAAGTATCTACGTCTTCTCCCTCCTAAAACTTCACTAAAATGATGCTATAATAAATAAATTTAAAAGAAAAAGACATAAATCTGCAAGGGGAAAAAGAGGGCACACAACAACTGACAAGAGATTCAGTACATTTGTGGACAATGGAAGGCGGACCACCAAATGGTAACTGACCTAGCAGAGTCGAAATGGTAAATGATACCTACAGAGGAGGACAGCTCTGAAAAGCAAGCCATTCTGCCCTGGAGAACCTTGCTTGGGGCTTAGAGAAAAAACTACCATGAAAAATAGATGGGACATTCAAAGCTGAAGACACTCAAAGCTCAAAGAGATTGCTAGAAACTCAGTCTACAGAACACTGCCCATGAAGTCTTCTGCCAACATAGCCAGGTAATTCCTTTTCCTCTACCTCTAGAAGACCAGAGGTTTATTCTGTGGAGAAATAAAATGAAGAGCTGTGGACTGATGAGAAGTACAGGGTAGGAATGAGATGCAGTGCTCCGAAGAAGGGATTAAGTGAACTGGATCCAGTCTCTGGATTGAAAGCCCGTAGCCCGTAGCCCAGCACTTGGAAGCTAGGAGTCCATATGCCATACTCCCAGGCTTGTCATATTTAGCAAGTGGAAACACAGAAGGCCCAGTTCAATTTAAATTTCAGAAAGACAATGAATGTTTTTTAGTGTATATATATATATATATATATATATATATATATATATATGTTCCATGAAATATTTGGGACGTACTTACACTAAAAATTATGTTTTATATATTTCGGAATAGCTAGAAGAGAGGACTTGAAATATTCCCAACATATATAGAAATGATAAATATTCCTGTGATGACATAACCTAAATACCCTGACTTGCTCGTTACACATTCTATGCACATAACAAAATATCACATGTAGCCCCAAATATGAACATTAGGTATCAGTACAAAATTTTTTAAAAATCATTTTTTATCTGAAACTGAAATTATTGTGTTTTATCTAGCAATCCTACCTCCATCCCCCCCGCCCCGACACACACAACTCCAACTTAGCTTTTTAATGCCTTACTATTACACGCAGACAAGCAAGGATCAAAGAACATTTTATAAGCCTCCAGTATGAAAAACAGAGGCCAAAACAAACAGAAAAAAATTGAATTCAGAGAATTCAGGGAGAGGAAGAAAACATACCATTGTTACTGTCTTCAGGGAGCTAAGATATGACATCCATGAAACAAGAACAGGATGTTTTAAAAAATAATAATAGAAGCAAACATGAAGAAAAAAATGCTTTTGAAAATTAAAAACATGATGGCCAAAATAAAAAATCACATGAAAACATTGGGAAATACAGTCAAAGGACAAAGGGCAGCAAGATGGAAAACACTGTTATATTTCATTATATGCCTTTTAGTGCTGTTTCATTTGTTAGCTATGTGCAGATATTACTTTGATAAATATAAATTTTAATTAATTTTTAAAATATATTTAAAAAACAAAAATCCCAGCTCTACCACCAACAAGCTGTGTGTCATCAGACAAATTATTTTCCTCTCTGAGCGTCTTTTCTTTGTTTCTCTGGAGATAACAATACCTACATTATATGTCTTATAAATGTCTCACATGTGTAAATGGCTTATAAATGTTGACATCTACAACCTCATTTGCTTTATAACCTATCTATTTTGCATGTTTCGTGGCCCTTGTGTTGACTTAACTGTCATGATCTTCCATCTTTTTCTGGATCGATGCTCCTTAATTTGGGATTTATGGAAAGTCTGGGTCCTTTTAGTGTTTTTATTTCCTGTCTCTGACACTTGCAGGATTTTGTGTTATTTTTCTCAAAGGAGAAGCATCTTCCCAAGCCATGTTTCCAAGTAACTCCTGAAGAAGAAAAAAAAAAAAAAATCTCAACACTTGGAGTCCATTTATCAAGCCCTGTTAGGGATGTGACAAATCACTGAGGGTCCGCTGGAATGCAGTCAAGGAAGTTGGTTGCAACTCATTTTCTCATTACTCTGTTCTTATCTCACTGCTGCAGCCCCTGCTAATGTTTGCTGACTCCCAAAGAAGCCGGCTTGTTCTGTTTTCGTCAGCATTATTGTTTTTTGAGGTTCTGAATAGCTGTTCATTCTCTAATCTAGACCTTCATGGGACTGATTCACTTGCCTGTCTAAAGTTGCATTAAAATATTGCCATATTTTTAGCCAAAACAATCACCAGGGTTAATGAGGAAAAAAAGCAACTACTACAAACTGTCACCCAAATGCTTTTATTTCATAAATGTACAATTGTGGAACTGGAAGGGATCTTAGAAATGATGTCATCCAGTTCATCTCCTTTATTTTACAGATCAGGCACAGAGGTCCAAATGGTTAAACAGTGTAAGTTGGGTCACTTAAGTAGTTATTGGCAAAACTGGCATCCACTCTTCCTCTTTCAGGGCTTTTTCCTCAATCACCTTCTCTAATGGAAGAATCAAGAAATGGTTGTCATTTTATAATAATTGGGGATACATTAATATTGACCTTCCTAGGTGTTCTTTAATCAGGTTAATTAAAAAACCAGCCAGGGTTCCCTGTGTCGTCTCCCAAGGCAGAGTTGGAGATAAGGGCTTGCATGCAGGTTAGTTTCATTTTGGAAATGACACCAAGAATAAGAGAGAGGGTGCTGGGACAGTGCAATGGGGAAGGAGGGAAGCCATTGGAAGGAAGGGTACATTTCCTTGTTGGTCATCACTGTCATCAGCCAGGCTTGACCCTGCAGAGACTATCTGAGAATTCTCATATAATACACGTCAGAATTGTCCACCAGCCACCATCCTTGTCAGCCAAAGGTTGCTGCACTTCCAAGTTGTGCAGGCCTGAGGCCCCAGGATTCCTGCAGCCATCCCCAGTCTGTCCCACACATGGACTCAGAGCAGGAAAAAAAGCAGAAAGTGAGAACTGCGTGGGGCAGCAGAGGAGGAGCTGAGGCACTGGCGATAGCAGTAATGGCTGGAGAAGCATGGATGGGCCAAGAGGCTGAGAGGTGGCCGTAGGACTAGTTTCTGGAAGTCTGGATTGTTGTTAGTTCTTCTGCCCTGACTACTCAAATCAAAAGTTATAATATGGTTGAGGAAACCAAAAAGGAAGCTCACTGCTTTTCTCCCCTAGGAAGAAGAAAGTCATTCTAGAAATGGCCAGGATGGGCAAGGAGTAGATCTCAGCCTTTTGGAGAGGGCTTTATGACTCATTCTCAGGGGCAGGATTTCCTGCCTTGCTCCAAAAGGGAAAAAATGTAAGATTCATGGAAATATGGAAATGCATTCAAAATAACCACCAAAACTTACTGACTTTAATTCCTAATGGCTTTGGGTGTCCTTGGGATTCGATGCCACAAATGCCACAAATGCCACAAAGCAGAATTTACAAGATTAAAAAACAAAACCAAACACAACCGTTGGTATGAATCTCTAGGTGTCACAACCTAAATCTGGAGGCTGATTATTCATTCTGATTTTCCAACTTACTGAAAACATTTTCCAGTTACTGCTGAGTGATTTTCTGAAATCGATTTCTGTGCCAATTTCTGAGTCCCTGAAGTGAATAAGGCTTTGATAACTAAGCAGTCATTTCCCTATCTCAAGCAGGAATTAGATACACCCGGTCAGTAACCAGCCATGTAACTCTAAGAGTCAAATCTCTCTTGGCCTTAGTTTCCTTGTCAGCAGCATACGGGGAGGCATATCACCCATGCCAATCTCCCAGGGTCCTTGTGGCAGTCAAAGGAGATTACCTATATGAAAGAGCTTTGGTATTTTAAAGTACCTTATAAAGAAAGGAATCATTCATACAGAAAACGTAATAAAATATGCACTGTAAAAGATGATGCTTATCCAGTGGGCAGAGAGAGAGATCTAAAATTACAAATGTTAAAACTTCAAGAGGATGTCACAAACGTCCTGTACTATTTATCTGCATGTAAGTCAACAAAGATGACCTATGCAGCTTCCACAATTAGTAATAAAAACAACAACTAATGTTTCCTGGGTGCTTACTTAGGAGCTTTATATACACATTATCCCATTTAACACTGAGAGCAGTCCTGTTAGAACAGGTACTATTACTAACCTCATGATATGCATGAGGAAACTGAGGTATGGAGAGATTCAGGAAATTGCTCACAATATTAAATAGTAAATTTGGGATTTGAACCAAGTAGTTTGACTCCAAAATGTTTTTAACTACTCTGACATTCTCTCCACAGTTATGTAATGGTTCATTTAAGAGTACTAAAGGGAAAATTGAGGTCAATCCTGGGAACGCTTGGGCTTTAGGGGCAGCAGTAATTTGAGTATGCACATGCCTGAGGCTAGTTCCAAACACACTAGATGTCAGCACACCAGGTGACAGCAATTCAACTAATGCCCAGCCCCACCACCAGGAGTACAGGGTGGGTGTGGAGGCTCCAGGTTAGAGCTACTCAGGAGCCTGTGTGGTGGGGCTGAGATTGCAATTAGAGGCTCCTTGTTTGCAGTTGAATTAAGCTGGGGCCTCAGAGGTTGAAAATCCTTTAGCTGTAATACAGTCATGGAGGTTGTTGCTATTGGGTAGCAATAAATATCATCCATCGCCAACAGGCTGCGATTACATAACATTGTATCTCTCGTCTACCAGGTGCCTGCTCCGTGCCTAGCACCATTCTAGGCATTACAGTATCTCCCTGTATCATCGTACACTCCCTCTGTCACCACTGTGCTAGAATGGAAGCTCCACGAATGCACACATCTTACTCTCCAGCTCACTCTTGGAGCCCCCAAACCTGACACACACACAGTGTCTGACATGAGTTCTTAAAATATTAACTTTTTGATATTGAATTCTCATTTCAGCCTGAAAGGTACATATTGCTGTCTAATAGATAGAGATTCCTGGGCTTAAAGAGGGTGAGCAATTTGCCTGAAGTCATCAAGTTGTCTGTGACCAGGTCTCTGTGCCATGTTGCCTTAGACCACTATTTAAACAGAGAATTATCCAATAATTCAGATTTTATAAATCTTCTTGGGCGCTCAATGCTTTTCGATTGGTTTTCTAAATTAATCAGACTGTTCTTCACATTGAAAATTTGCTGCTTCACTTTGTGCTCTACATTCATTAACGCAATTCGTCAAAAATGCCCACCTAATGTCTTCTTTGTCTTTGTCTTTCCAAAGAGATGTGGTAAGTAGCACTTCTCAAAAGCATCTGATTATGATAGAATAATGCACTAAACTATTTTTTGGTTGTTTGGTGCAATAGTTTGGCCATCCTTTTTACAAATTAGATTAGTTTTTGGACGATTTATTTTTTAAAATACAGTGGGAACTCAACAAATGTTTCCACTGCTGTGCAGACAGAACTGTTCATTCGTTCAACATCCAGCAAATGTTTGTTCGGCGCCCACTCTGCTCAGCGCTCGCAACTCGCGCGGCTTCCTGCACTCAACCATACTGGGGAGGAGGAGGAGAAGTGGATGCATAGTAAGGTGGTAATGACTGATAGAGCTTAACCTGTTACTCTCTCCCAAACGCTCTCATGTTTTAACAGAGCCTGATGAGTTAACCTACTGAAACTATTCTAAGTTAGACCTGTAGCCCCTATGGTAGGTTGATGGAAGAAATATTTTGGTATTTCTTGACATACTTCAAAGCATTCTTACATATACTCATCTCCCCATTTACATGATATCACAACTAACTAAAAAATGAGAAATTCATCCAATTAGCACTTATTAATGCCCTCCTTATGCCAGGCTCTGTGCTAGTTGCTGGGAATACACGGGCAGATAAGACATGGTTCTCACCTTCGAGGTCGCAGAGCCCGGTGGGGAACAGGGAGCAGCAGGGCTACAGCCTGTGGGGTGCTAC
Organism: Indri indri; assembly: GCA_004363605.1. NCBI lineage: Eukaryota > Metazoa > Chordata > Mammalia > Primates > Indriidae > Indri > Indri indri. The sequence goes on along the minus strand of RJWJ010020374.1, from coordinate 5,470 downwards.
AGCCAAAGTGGAAGCTGGAAGCCCCTGGAGCACCCTGTCCAGCAATGGCGCAAGCAACATCTCCGCTTGGTGATAATGGTTTTACTGAACTGACTGCTTGGGCCTTATTTTATCTAATCTTCCGCCATTTTCAACATTTCAGAGTAATTCTAGTCTTTCCATTTCCCTGCATTTTGCCAGTTGTATTCATGCTGTCAGCAACAGCACAACATCCAACAGATCATTTCATTGAGGTTCTTAGCTGGCCCTTGTGTTATCAGTACTAGTCTAAAGCAGGGAGAAAAGTCACTTCAAAATTAAATATATCACTTTTTTCTTTAGTCATAATTACTGGAGTTAGCATGTACATATTAATTTTCTGTTTCTCTCCAGTGCTTTTATGTCAAAAGTCCAGAAATCTCTCCAGAATCTGCATTTAGCAATTAACTGCAGATGTATATGATTTGCCTGTTGAACAAGCTGTAAGAACATGAAAAGAACAAATACCCTTCTCTGCTGCATCTACTCACCCCATCTACATATACACACATACACACACCCCACCACCCATGCCTGACAATTCTGGAGTTGAAATTGGGGAGAGTTACAATGATGATTTGCTACCTCAGCAGTAAAAACTTCCTAACATTTATGGACTTTTAGTAGACTCAGAGGAGTTAGATGAATAGATAGATAAAGAATATATATACATATATACATGTATAGATATATAAATTTACAAAAAAAATTCCTGATTAAAATATACACAGGAATGCTGATTTCTCATTTTGCAAATAAAAGATGCCTTGCAGATAAATTGCAAAGCAGAAAGATTTTCATTGTAGTGATGGGTGACTGGTAACCAATCTTTAGAATTATTTTTGAGGGTAATTTTAGCAGTTCTGTTCAAATGATGCTTTTTTAAAGACTGCTATTTTTCTGAGGGGAACATATGTCAGGAGAGCAGGATAAAAGCCTAATAAAAACATATCTGATTATAAATGAGATTTTCCAGTAAGTTGCTTTTCACTAGCTGAGGTACGTACTTGCCGTTGTCCTTGAAAACCAAGGTTCCCAATGATCTACTTGAGAAGTTAATGATATAATTCCTCATGACAAAGGAGCCTGGATCCAGGGGGTATTATATAATTTTGTGGATTTTCAAATATTCATTTTAGCAGTCCCAGGTTTCTGAAAATGCTTCTATTTCTAACAGTTTCACATATGCTCATGCCGTTGACTATATAATCTATGTACACATATACATTTAGATGCTAAAAGAAACAGCTGTATGGGCAAACTCATTTCCCAAAAGCATAGTGAATTTCACATGGTTACTTTGTAATGGTTACCACTAAGGAGAAGGTCAGAAATACACCACTGGAGCTGTGAACCACCAGCCTGGCCTGGGCCCATCTACAGGTCTCCTCACCTCTGTCTAGTGTCTGCCTTGATACTTGGTACTGCCTCGGTACAGCAGCCCATGATGCCATCACATCCCATGACGGCTGTCGTCCATGACTGCCCATATATTCACTACACGAAAGGCTATCTGGCCCCAAAGATTTATGCTACACATATTAATCAGTCGTTACAAAGATCATCTCAGAGGCCAGAACTGGGAGGCTGGGGACTTGGAATCTACCTAGATATGCTCATAACTGCCCTGGGACCCTGGGCAAATCACTTCACTTTCTTTCACCTTGAGTTTCCTCACCCATAAAATGAGAGAATTACAACAGATTTTTCTCGAAAGTTCCATACAGCTCTAAAAGTCAATAACTATAATGAAAACTCAAACATAGAAATTATGCTATGACTTGGCAATTTTACATATGCATATACATATATTTATGTGTATATACACATATATACAGAGAAAGAGAACTCACACAAACTCACAAGGAGATGTATAAAAGGTTGTTCATAGCAGTATTGTATGTAATAGCAAAAAAAATCAGAAATTATCTAAATTTTCATCATCGAGAAATGTGTAGGTAAACAATAGTATAATAATACATGGAATACCATACATAAGTGAGAAGGAGTGGCCTAGAACTAAATATAACACTATGAATGAAGCTCACATACCTTGAATGAAAAAAGCAAGTTGCCAAAGAATACATACACTATGATGACATTATTTATATAAAGTTTTAAAACATGCAGAACAATATTATGTATAATTGACCCAGTAAAATTATAAGGATGTATGTGATGATGCTTTATATGAAATTTAGAAAATCGTCCTCTTATAGTGGGTGAGAAGGAGGCAGAAGCCACAGTTCTGAGAGGTACAGGGCCTGGACAGGACTGGGTAGAGCTTTATTTTTAGACTGAGTAGTAGATGGATACTCTATGTCTATTGTGTAATTTTTAAAAATTATGTTATAATTTTAAAAATTATTAAATATGTCTAATAAATTTGTTGTGTGACATGTCACTTCCAAATCCTTTTTGCAGCCTTATGGAAATGATTAACCCCATCTCCTGATATTTCAAGAAGACTTCTTTTCAGGAACTTTAAAAGAATAGACTTTCTCATGCTTATCTTGACAAAATTATAGTACAGGAAGATTCCTATTATCTTGTGAGGTCAGAGTCAAACCTTGAGATGACAGAGCACACAGACCCAACCAAGAAGTAGCTGGCTTTTGACAGTGGAGGAAAAATCAAATTAGTATGCTATATTTTTCTGTGCCCTGTGAAAAGATTCCTCTTACTCCTCCTCCAGCCACCATTCCCTAGGGATAGTTGATGTTCCCTTTCATCCTAGCATTGTTAGTGATGTGAAGCCTATGACTGATTTTGAGTTTGGTTTTGATTTAAGACTTTCATGCCACCAACTCCAGCTGTTAAAATTTCCATTGTTTGAGAGTTTATTCTTACAGCGCTGCTTGGTTGTCATGTCATAGATTTGCACTACAAAAAAAGAATTTGTTTTCTTCCATGAGAAAGAAAACCTAGGTAACATGCCTCCACTTTGCATCAAAGATGTTATGTTCCATATATTGAACAAACTTTTGGCAGATATACTATAACAATAGTTGGTGGGCAGTGGGTCAGACATTGGATGGGAATGGTGTTCTTATTTCCTACAACTTGTTATGTTGCCCACTTGGTTCAGGTTAGAATCTAGTCTGCAAGAATCTGACAGGGCTTTTCTTGAATAGATTTTATGTTGTTTTCTTATCTCAATCTCTCCAAATGGCAACTGTGAAGCCCCTAGAACAATTAGAATCAAGGTGAAACCAGTAGCTAAAGAGATATTTTTTTAAATGAATAGCTTTCTGAGATAATCATTTTCGTTCACTCATCAATTCAGTACATATTTATTGAGTTCCTGCTACATGTCAGGCATTGTTGCAGGTACTGGAGTTGAAGGAGTGAACAAAAATGGGCCAGGCCCCTGCCTTTATGGAGCTTGCATTCTAGTGATTTCTTGGAATAACTCCTAGAATTGAAATGGCCACCCAAGTACAAATGATGATAAGGATGATGACTGACAAGCTCTTCCAGAAAGCTTTGTATGTTCCTCTGTGATCCTTCAAGCTAAGCAAAGTGCCTTCCTCCGTGCTCACAGGACACCCTAGGCACATACTTCTTAACTGCTTGGGCATCTTGGCTGCCTTGGTATCCCAGCTCTGCCACTCACCAGCTGGGGAGACCTTGGGCCAGGTATTCAACCCTCCGAGCTTAATAGCAGTAAGTAATTCTTACTGATCACCTCCTTTTTCCAGGCACTCTGCTAAGTGTTTTGCACAAATCATTTTATTTAATCCTCCCACCAGCACTACAAGGTAGATCCTGTTACTATTACTCTTTTACTAATAAGAAAACTGAAGCCTAGCAAGGTTAAGTAACCTACTCAAGGTCAGTCATGTAGGTAGTAAGTGACAGAACTCAGGAAGTCTACCAGAAACATAGTAAGGGCCCCATAAATATTAGCCTCACCAGGACTGGGACTAGGGTAAGACCGGTGAAGTGAGGCCTGCAAAGAATCTTGTCTTAATTTAGAATTTTGTCTTTATTTAGAATTTTGTTATTTTGTTTTTCATGGATTTTTTGCATTTATTTTGATTTTTTGAAAACATTGAACCAAAATATTTATCTTGATTACTGAATTTTTTGGTACCCAGTAAGTTTTATGCCCAAAGTGAGTGCCTGTCTCATGTCACTCTAATCACAGAATCATTATTATCATTAGTATTACGTTTAGAGGGGGAATTACCTATTTATTTGCTGGTTACCCTGGCTAAACTCAGAGACATTTAAATGTAGCATTCATGTCCTGTATCCATAAAATCTAATAAAGATTTGGAACAGAGTAGATGTTCAATAAATATTTGTTGAACCCAACTTTCTGCTCTATAACAATTCAAAAGAAGACTAATTTCTATTGAGTAAGAGAAGAGAACTGGGTGAACTCTTCAATCTCTATGTAGTCCAATTAGTCAATTTTATATTATTGTTGGCAGTAATACTATTAATATTATTTACGTATTAACCATAGCTATCAGGTATTGAGTATCTACCAGTGCCACACACTTAGCGTACATTATCTCAAATTCTCACTACAAAGCTGGAAACTGAGGCTCAGCAATGTGGAGTCACTCACCCAGGAGCCATCACATGGCTGATAAGTGACAGTCAGCATTGAGCCCAGATCAGCGAGAGTCCAAACCTGGGCCCTTTCCACTCCACCACCTCCCTTTCTATTTTAGTTCACAGTCAGTGGTGGTAATATGAGAAAGGCATGGCCATGGTCATGAAGAAGGGAGTGGGCCAGATAAAGAAGACGGTAAAGGTATGCAAAGAAAAGATGTGTACACAGTGCCCACCCAAGGGCAGAGGGGGCTGCTGGGCCCTTCTGTGCACTGTGCAATGCCATCTCTGCCAGTCGCTATAAGGTTGTCTTGGAGATCGTCTCACACCATAGCATGGCCTTGACCTATATCAACTCAAAAAGATGGATCCAGGACCTGTCCTTGTGTCTGGAATAGGGAAGTAAGCTATACATGGGTCTTCCTGACCAGCCCCCTTTCAAGTAAATTGAGTAGTCAGCCTGATTGGTTGACAAGAAATCCATACATTTGGTCAGCGGTGATGGCACCCCAGGCCAGACACAGGGGAGCCAGCGGTTCTCAACATCGTGTCCTTTGTCCCCCACACTGCAATGAGTCAGTGCTAAGTTTCCAAGATCCTTCCCTGGTTCCCACCATCAATGATATGTTATGGTGGCATTTTCCAAAGTATATTTTTTAAACATCAGTACTGTGTGGAATTCTGTGGTTAAATAAAGTTAAACAGTCTTTTCTACCTCCTAGGGGATTTCTTTACAAGGAGCACCCCTTAAGACTAGCATTTTGTGAGATGCACTTGGGGAAATGGTGTGGCAGGATCCTTTAAATACTTTCTCATTAGGAAGCGCCAAGAGGGTGAAAACTTGGGAAATGATTCTTAAATAGAAATGGTGTTGTCTCTTTTTTTT
>RJWJ010020373.1:0-28858 GCA_004363605.1 Indri indri | reverse complement strand
GACCCCGTCTCTACAAAAAACAAAAAAAAATTAAAAAAAGAATACTGTAACAGACTAAGGTAAATTATTTTTGATAGTTACAGAAGTATGATTTCTTAGCAGCTGTCAGATATAGCTTGATTCAAAAGTTTGAACACTAAATTACTTATAATAAATTGAAGAGCTTAGAATAATTATAGTCTTATCTCTGCAGTCTTATCTACTCAACAAAGTAGTCTTTAGTAGCAAAAAAAAAAAAAAAAAAAAAAAAAAACGAGTGAGAGAAAATGTCAGTACTTCAAAAGGAAAAAGTGTGATAGTTTATCTAGGTGGAAGTAACATGGTAAAGAAGGGTCAAATAGTACCACAAGTTTTGCTGAAACTTTCAGGTAGATAAGATGCTGGGAATTTGGGGAATGTAAGTGAAAAGCATAGTAAATCTGATTTAGTTATTTATTCCTAACAGTAATCACTTTCCTCCTAACAGTTGTCCTAAAAGCCATGTGTTCACTTACAACATAGAACAGTGTTTCACTTTGAAAACCCAGGTTGTGTGTGAAAGTGGCAGCGTGCCGGTGACTGCATTGCTGTGTGCCTCCCTCCCCGCCTGCTGTCCAGCTTCGCTCTCCAGTGTCCGAATCAGCGTTCTGGGTTTCCCAGCAGAAAACCACAAAGGGCCAGAGAGGTGTAAGAACATGCATTATTTCGCAGGTAATAATTTCCCACATCTGTCTTTTTAGGGATGCCTTTCCCAAAAGATTGCTCCCCACGGCTACTGAGGAATGATGACAATAAAAGGCCGAATTGCAGTGTGTCCATCAGCAGTTTGCTCTCTGTGTGGGCACACGATGACAAAATCACCTGAAGCGAACTGGTGGTCTGACCTCAGTAACATCAAGATTGAAGCTTCATGCCATGGGAGTAGCCATGAAAGGAATCCCAAGAGCTGAGCTATTTTTAAGAAAAAATAATCAGCGACCCCCTCAGACAACACTGGGGCTTGAACAAGTGGTAAATACACTGTGTACATGAAGATACACTTACTTGAATCAAGGACTACTAGAATCATAAACACAGCAATAATAGACCTTCAAGAATAGGTGTGTGTCCCCATACCACACACTGGGAACGAGATAACCAGTGTAACCAAATTCCCCAGTAAAATAGTTTGGCAACAGTCTCTTTTGATAAAGTTCATTTGCTCAGTGAAGGCTGAAATTAAGTCAGTATGTTTGTATTACCAACTAGAACTTGAGGTAATTATGTTTTAGTCAAAAGAGTTTCTCAGAGTAAAATGGTGGTTGCCAGCGGCTGGGGGAAGGGGCAACAAGTACAAAGTTTCACCTATGCAAGATGAATGAGCTCAAGAGATCTTCTGTACAACATTGTGTCTGTAGTTGACAATACTGTATTGTGCACCTAAAATTTTAAGAGATCTCAGGCCACGTGCAGTGGCTCACACCTGTAATCCTAGCACTCTGGGAGGCCGAGGCAGGAGGATCGCTTGAGCTCAGGAGTTCGAGACAAGCCTGAGCAAGAGCAAGACCCTGTCTCTACCAAAAATAGAAAGAAATTAGATGGACAACCAAAAGTATATAGAAAAAATTAGCCGGGCATGGTGGCGCATGCCTGTAGTCCTAGCTACTCGGGAGGCTGAGGCAGGAGGATCGCTTGAGCCCAGGAGTTTGAGGTTGCTGTGAGCTGGGCTGACATCATGGCACTTGAGCCCGGGCAACAGAGCAAGACTCTGTCTCAAAAATAAATAAATAAATTTAAAAAAAATTTTTTTAAGAGATCTCATACTGAATGTTCCTACCACAATAAAAAAACAAGGAATTTTTTAAAAAGCAGTTTCTACAGGCTCACTACTTTGTGATTTACTAACGCACAGGGTGTTGGCTCAAGCCAAGGCTAGTCTTGTGGCATAACATACCTTGTGCTTCTGTGATACAACCACCAATTAGAAAAGCCATCTTTGACTTTCCCAGCTAATATTAGTTCTTAAAGTTTAAAAACATTTGTCAGGCCAAATGTGGTGGCTCAAAGCCTGTAATCTTAGCACTTTGGGTGGCCGAGGCAGGAGGATTGCTCGAACCCAGGACTTCAAGACCATCCTGGGCAAGAGTGAGACCCCATCTCTACAGAAATACAAAGATTAGCCAGGCACGGGGGTACGTACCTGTAGTCCCAGCTACTCGGGAGGCTGAGGCAAGAGGATCGCTTGAGCCCAGGAGTTTGAGGGTGCAGTGAGCTATGATGATGCCACTGCACTCTAACCTGAGCAACAAAGCAAGACTAAGTCTCAAAAAAAAAAAAAAAGTTGTCAGCATTTTGTTTTCAAAAACACTAGTACTTGCATTACTAGTCACAAAATTGAAATTTCTACGAAGTATTAGGGAAAAAGTCAATCCATTCCTTTCATTGAGTTGTAGCCTTGTATTATGGGCTAAAGAGAAACCTGGGAACACCAGTACTGTCTGTAGGCTGACTGTAGAGTTATTGAATCCTAGGATTATACAGGTGCTTTTTGAAGCATCTTGAGGGATTTTCCTGGTAAGAACAGTAGTAATTACATAAAAAGAACATAGACTGGATGTAAAATGAAATCAGCAAATGTCTTAGAATGACTATGTAAAAAGTTCTTCCAATGCGTTGATGTTCCAGATACCCTTAAAATGTTATCTTAAAGGGGTATCACTCAAGATACTATTTAAAATAGACATATGAGCCATCATTCTCCATGGTGATATGAATCATTTAATGTGTTCCTTAAAATTGTGTATGTGTACTCTATAGGAATAAAAGTTGATACCATTTCTGTAAAGTTTAAATGAGAAATTAGCACTGTTAAAGAGAATTATTTGAAATAGTTACATTTTAAGATCCCAAACTATTTTTCTTTTAAATAACTTGGGTTTTTCTGTTGTTTTTTGTCAACCCCTTGGTCAATGTGCAAGAAATAACTTGTCTTAGCAGTAATATTAGTTATTGCTGTCTTTTTAACAGGTAATTTGAAGACATTAAAACTAGAAATTGGAACTGGAAAGTCTCAAGACTTCAAGGTGCTTTAACATGAGAATTACACTGAACTCATTTGACCATACTTAGAGGTTGATTAGTTATTGAATCCCAGGATTATAGTTTTATTTTCAAGAACCTTGTTGGTGTTATAAATGTAAATCTTGACTGTTTATTTTTTATAAAATATTCTCTAAATACAACTATTTTTGTAAGCCTTTTATTTAAAATAAATTTGAAAATCTTTCCTCTTTCAAGTAAACATCAATACTGTGATCGATCTTGATCCTCCTTACTTTTGGAGTCCATATTTGAGAATGCGCCTAGTCACTAAAGTTTATAACCCCCAAATCAGCATGTACAATACTTGTGCAGTCATTTTCAGATACGCACAGAGCAGTGAATTAGTTGCCTGACACACGTGTTCCTAACTGAGGTTGAACAAGGGGACACTTTGCCTTGTTTCAACTCCCATACTGCAAATAAGTATCCTTTTCATGGTTTTTAATACCACATTTTTTCTCATTTTTGCACTTTTTGTTGGTGATTTCACTCTTTAAAGTGGCCTCCAAGCATAGAAGTGCTGTTACAGTTCTAAGTGCAACAAGGCTGTGATGTGCCTTCTGGACAAAATACACGTGTTAGATTAGTTTCATTCAGGCACAAGTTACAGCGCTATTGACTGTGCGTTCGTTGCTATATTACGCCAAGAGAATCAGTGGGTCCTGGAACCTAAGGTTGGGTTGTTGAAACTGCCATTCCAAAAAGTATTTCAGTAATGAACTGTTCTTTTCCCAATGCTCATATGCAATTGGGATGCCCACTTTTAGGCACTGAGAGAAATCAATGTTGCCATCATTTTTGTTGAAGCCACTCCTCTGATACACAGTCTTAGGTAATTATTTCCTCTAAGCAAAAATACTTTAAAAATCCCTTACTGTCATAAAAATAGCTAAAATATCCAATTTGTTATAAATCTGAGTACTGCTCTTTCTCTAATGTTACAAGATTGGAATTTGTACTCACCTTAACACCACTAGGCTTGGTTTCCTTTAACTTTGGCTAAGTGTTGGATTAGAGGGTAATTACTGTTGAATAGGTTATTTCTCTATAAATATGCTTTGGAGTGCCCTTGATAAAAGGAATTTTTCATGATTTCTTCAAGTAAAAAATAAATCAGATAATAGAGTTGATTAAAAAAAAGAACTTTAATGGAAGGCACTGTTATCCAAAGTCACATGGGGGGTAACAGCCCACACAATGCCACCCTGCTCTCCACTTCCCAAACATGCATCTACACCCCACCCCCACCCAGAGAGGAGGTGCAGATCTCATTCAGCAGGCTATTTACATGGCAGTTCCCAGTGGAGTTACTACCTCCCAAAGCACTGACTGATAGTTTTCCTTAAAACAAAGAAATGGCTATCTTAGACTAATGACAGAAGAACCTCTTTGAGGAAAAAAAACAAAACTATACCAGCTATTACAGCCTAGAAAAAGGTTTCTAAGAGTTCCCATGTTTATAAGAAGCCCAAGAAATGTATTTATTCTGCTGTCTAAGACCCCATGACAAGAAGGATAAAGTTACAAGTCAGTCCTTGATTTAGACTGTGCTTAATGAGAAGTTAAGAGCTACATACATAAGTAGGTTCAAGAACCAAACTTGTTTGCCACCTGATGAATCAGAAACATTCAAATGCTTTGACTTCAAGGACAGTATCACAAATTCTTAAGAATGTCTTCATTTACTCTCATTAAATACTTTTAACTTTGGAATCTTATAAAAACTGGATTCCTACTTTCTCAGAAGACTGTAGTTTGTCTTTTAAGCAAAAATAGGCATTTTGCTCTTTAGAGCTAAAAAAAAAAAAAAAAAAAAACTTTTTTGCAGTAACTTTTTGGGATAACCGTTCCTCCTAATGGATAGTCATCGGCAAGACACCTAAAAGACACATTTTCTCAAGTTCTTACCAAAAATTCATCTTAATGAAAAAGCCATCCAGGAAAGCAAAACTTTGCTTTAAGTAGATAAAAGTATTGTTTATATGCATTAGACCAAGCAATCCACTTTAGTTTGAACAGTTTTAAAATCTAAATCACAGCTGAACAATGAATTAATGGGTGGTTCCAATGAGGTACTACTTTGACATTTTGGTCTCAGAAGGTGTTTCCCCAGTATCCAATGTCTTCAACAACCGGAAAAGACCAGCAGCTTCTCGTATCCTACTGAACTCGATACAGAATGCCTGTACTTCTATAAACAAGTCCTGTACATTAATAATCTTGTTACGGATCAAGGACTGGAGAAAGACACACACAAGACGCACCAAACGATTCTGAAAAAGAAAATGCAAATTTTAGTGTGCCCGTTTTCCTGGCAAGTATTTATAAAACTTACAAAAATTTCTATTACCTGCATATACTTATCCTTAATTTGTTCACAAGTAGAGATGCAATTTGATATATAAAGGTGAATAAACTCAGGAGGTAGATCAACAGCTGTAGTTAGTCTGTTTCATAAAAGAAAATTTGGGCTGTCAATTTTATTTGGTAACATCGAAAATTACTGTCAACCATAAAATATAAAATTTCCTTTGGTGATCTGGTGGAAATTTCTGATATGTGATCATAGTTTTAAATATACTTAGGCAAGTACACCTAACAGCCACATCCACTTACTCATAAATAACACTTTTTTTATGTCTATACTTAGCATTACATGCAGCAATCATTCATTGATCAATTATTTTTTTGAGTACTCTCCTGTAGTATTCTTGGTTAAATCGTAAGTCACAGTCTGTTATCTTCCAAGCTCCCATATAGCCTCATCAATAAGCATTCAAGTAACATTTACTAAAGTCCTATTACAGATAAACACTATGAAAGGGCAATGTGTCTGAGAGGAAGGTGTAAGTTTAGTACATGAATGGTACGCCATATAGTCAAATGCTAAAATGAGGGGTTTGTAAATAGGGTAATGGTAATGTAGGAGACTTGGAAAAGACTTAGAAGGGCAAGTGACTTAAACTGAAACCTGAGAAGTAATCCTGGTAATTGCATAGCAATCCAATCCGCATATGGGCCTGGAATCGGGCATTAGCATGGCATATTCAGCAGCACAACAGAAAGACCTGGCTGGGATGTAACAAAGGCATGGCATAGACTAGAATCAGAGTCCTGAAGGCCAAGGTCAGTATTTTCTTTTTTTTTTTTTTTTTTTGAGACAGGGTCTCACTCTCTTGCCTGGGGTGAGTGCCGTGGCATCAGCCTAGCTCACAGCCTCAAACTCCTGGGCTCAAGCGATCCTACTGTCTCAGCCTCCCGGGTAGCTGGGACTACAGGCATACACCACTATGCCCGGCTAATTTTTTCTATATGTATTTTTAGCTGTCCAATTAATTTCTTTCTATTTTTGGTAGAGATGGGGTCTCGCTCTTGCTCAGGCTGGTCTCGAACTCCTGAGCTCAGAAGGATCCACCCACCTCGGCCTCCCAGAGTGCTAGGATTACAGGCGTGAGCCACCGCGCCCGGCCCAAGGTCAGTATTTTCCAAAGGATTACATGGAATGTTTTAAGGAAAGAAGAAAAAGTGGGGTGGGGGTGGGAATTCTATGTTCAATAAAGTCTGGGAAACACTAGGTCACATTAAACAGGGCTTGTTGCAAAGCCTTTGCTATGCTAACTATAAAGTATGAATTTCCAAAAGAAGATTCATACATGCTGCCTTTTCTAAACTTATAGAAAAAGGTTTTGAGGTCAGATAAGATACTAAGGAACTACTGCTCCAAGGACACAGTGCTGTGGGCCACTGCGGTCACTTGAGATTTGTGTGTCAGCAACAGACTTGTTTCACACTTAAGGCTAATGCACTATGATAGGTGCTGGGGAAAAATAAAAAACAGGACCTTGTCCTAGACATTCCAAAATACTAGGGAGATTAGAATCACGTTGATAAAAAGATGCAGTTATTCTTGGGTGAAGGCCCAGGTGTCTGGTAAAGACAGTAACTGCTACAAGAGTGCAGTGAAGGGGAGAAGTGAACACTCAGAGCTTGCTCAATCCAAAGGACTTGAACAGAAGTCCTTTTTTCGGCCACTGAAAGAAGCGTAAATCTTGACTTAATAGAAAGGAGAAAGACTTGAACAAGTAGAGATGAGAAGAGGCAGAAATGAAGCAGCACAGCATGTTTTCAAAAAGCATCTAACCAGTTTTGCCGATGACCAAAGACAAAGTTAAAAATTAATTTGGAAGTCTCGGGCTTCCTCCCTCTCCTACCCTTGAAAGGACGCACTGCCCTTTCGCACACACACTTGCGCTCCCTGGGCTTCCAGCCAAGCTTCATTTTACCACTTGACAAACTTAGAAGGACATAATTTTTTAGTTCAATTTCAAGTGGGTTTTTAAAAATCTCCAACTTACAAACAGGTATTCAAAAAAACGTGCTCTAACTGCAGTTTGGGTGCCTGGCACTCAAGAGTGGATTTCCCCATATAGCAGAAGGACCACATAATTTACATCCAAAACATACACCACACAAAAGGGAGCTCAGGACACAAAGCCTCAGTCAGGACTATCTCAGGCAAACCACTGGCAAGGTAAGGAGACTGGAGTCAAAGAAAGGGAGAAGGGGACAAGGAATCTCTATGACAGCTTTCTAGAATTCCTAGAATTCTCTCAGCTCTTAAGGCCCATACCGTTCCATACTACAGCTGTTAGTCACTAAGCAAAAATAACATAATACCTATATTTATATAGAGGCAAAGAAGATACGACTATGTATAGGGAAATAAATTTCACATGTTCTATAAATGCTAAATATGTTCGAAATCCTACCCTCAGAGTTCTTACTAATGGATGCTAAGTTCTCAAGTAGTGAACGCCAAGGCTCAGGTTATTTCTTTAATAGGTTATCTTAGGCAATAATATCAGGAAAAAAAGCTATTACAGGTTTTTCCTCCTGTCCATTTAATCAGGATCTATATATTAAATATAACCACACATTACATCAAATATGAAAACTTACCGATTTACAACTTCCATTGAATGTAAGGACATGTCCATATTTACCAGGACAGAGAAATATTCAGTGATCTGGCTTGATTGCATTAATTTCAGCAACATTTCTATGGCGACTAAAGGGTTGTTTTCCACAAGGTCAGGAAGTTTGGCTGGAGTGAGGCCAATATGATAAACAAGTTTGGGGTCTTTTTCCAACTCACCAAGGAGCTAAACACAACCAGATTTTTAAAGACAGAGAAAGGTTCTTGAGTCAAATTAGAATTGTTTTTCATGCATACAAAAACAAGCATTTTATACAAAAAGTTACAAAGTTATTTGCATTTAAACAACTGTATAAACTTCTTCCCCATGATGTCTTTTGTTTTTGGTTTTTTGGGTGAGGGACAAGGTCTTGCTCTGTCGCTCAGGCTGGAGTACAATGGTGTGATCATAACTCACTGCTGCCTCAAACTCCTGGGCTCAAGCAATCCTCCCACCTCAGCCTCCCAAGTAGCTAGGACTACAGGAGCACGCCACCAAACATGGGTATTTTTTTTTTTTAAGAGATAGGATCTCACTACGTTGCCCAGGCTGGTCTCAAACTCCTGGCCTCATGTGATCCTCCCGCCTCAGCCTCCCAAGTCACTGGGATTACAGGCACAAGTCACCATGCCCAGGCACATAATTGCACTCACTAGGCTTCCAGCCATCATCATACCATGATGTTTTGACATTGTTTAATTTACATTTGAATTCTGAAGATGCTAAAATGCAAACACACTCAAGACAATTTATAAATACGCTAGTGATTCCTCTTCCTAGACATAAAACCAGACTCTATTGTCTAGTTGTAACAATATCAAGTCCTTTGTAGATTTTTTTCTCCTGTCATCTGTTATAACCAAAAATAATCTTAATGACCAACTAATTCTCACAAAAATTAAGGAACATCAGAAACAACAGTCCCACTGCATCCCACCCAGGTGGAGATACCTGAGAAGGGGGCAGAATGGGAAGTGGGACAGCTGACCTACTGCAAATCGTCAGCTTGCAGAATTTTACAGTTCAAGTCATACCTACACTTTGTAATTCAAATAGGCATCCTCACAGTTTTTCTGCCAAATAAGCACTTTTTCTTTTAAATTTTCGATATTCTTTTCCCTATCCACTTGTATCTTCCACAGTGGGCTCTTTCAGAATGGTCTAATAAGCAAAGTGAAGGACAAACACAGACATTAATTACTTGACTTTGAAAATAGTATTTCTGGTGCCAAGATGATTTGGAGATGTTGGTATCTCCCAACAAGTTCTAACTTAGAAGTATGCAAACTGAATAAAATTCGTCAGCCAGAAAGCTCCTACAAAAGCATCCTTGCGTTAGCCTGGGCAACATAGCAAAGGACTGTGTCTCTACAAAAAAGCTTAAAAATTAACTGGGCGTAGTGGCACGCACCTGTAGTCCCACTTACAGCCACTGCAGAGGCCAAGGTGGGAGGATCGCCTGAGCCCAGGAGTTCAAGGTGACAGTGAGCCATGTTTGCACCACTGCACTCTAGCCTGAGTGACAGAGTGAGACCCTGTCTCTTATTTTAAAAAAAAAGGGGGGGTGGGGGGAAGGTGGTCAGGGATGTCCTTGCCTTTCCCCTGAGGGGAGCTGTCCAGTCTTACACTTGGGCAGTGGGGCCTACTTTTAATCTCAAATCCACCATGAACCAGCTGGGGGATGGGGGCTAGTTTACCTTCCCTGGGCCTCATTTTCCTCCTGTATCAAATGTTAACACTTCCACTTACCCTCAGAAGAGCTACTGTCCAGCTTAAATGTAACAATGTAGTGCCCAGCTGGCATACAGCAGGAGCAGGGTGCCAAACACTGAGAGCCATCCCACCTCTCCCAGGACAAACTGATCACAAACAAGAGTTAATGGGAGGCCGAGGCGGGCGGATCGTTTGAGCTCAGGAGTTTGAGACCAGCCTGAGCAAGACCCCATCTCTACGAAAAATAAAGAAATTAGCTGGACAACTAAAACATACAGAAAAAATTAGCCAGGCATGGTGGCACATGCCTGTAGTCCCAGCTACTTGGGACGCTGAGGCAGGAGGATCGCTTGAGCTCAGGAGTTCGAGACCAGCCTGAGCAAGAGCAAGACCCTGTCTCTACTAAAAATAGAAAAAATTTAGCCAGGCATGGTGGCACACGCCTGTAGTCCCAGCTACTCGGGATGCTGAGGCAGAAGGATCGCTTGAGCCCAGGAGTTTGAGGTTGCTGTGAGCTAGGCTGACGCCGCGGCATTCTAGCCCAGGCAAGAGAGTGAGACTCTGTCTCCAAAAAAAAAAAAAAAGAGTTGAAACATTTTTAGTCATCAGATTCTTGCTCCACCAGAGCAAATTTACCAAAAGGGGAAAGGGCAGAACAAAGCCTCAAAGATCCAAAAACCTGTGCCACTTCCTACTTCTGGCTCATGTTGACAGTGTTAGTTTACTGGCTCCCTTATCACTTCACAAAAAACAAAAATAAACTTTTGCTGGATTAAAGATAAGAAAATGTTTACAATAAATACACACCTGTGTCTGCTGGGGAGAAGACAAGGGGCTTTTGAAGGCTTTGGCCATTATTCGCTTGATCTCCACCCCAGTGCTGTTCTTCACACACATGGACTTGTCCCACTGAACGCCGTGCTCAGGCTCTGTGGGATTCAGCCACGCCAGCTCATCCTCGCAAACGTGGAGCGGAGGTGGGGGGCGGATAAACTCTGGCCGAAAATGGCCTGTAATGAGAGCAGTAACATTTGACTGCATTTATCAGTAAGCTAACATCTTTACACATCTCACCCACATTTCACTTGATGGAGTATCCAAGGCCTCTCTTAATAAGGATAATGTGATAAAACTCTCATGCTTCAAAAGCAGAAGCAGAAATGATACAGAAAGTCAGGGTTTCATTCAGAATACAAACAAGGAAATGAAAGGACATTAACAGCATGGTGCCAGAGACCAAATCCATTAATTTCTGGAGAGAGGAGAGGAAAGCATGCCATGATCTGACAACTCTGAATTCGAGCTTGACCCCTCAATAGCAAAAGGATACATCCACTAGAGTGGTAAGTCTTTTGATGGGAAAATGAAATACTACTTGTCCTCACACATCCTGCTCTTAGTTACCACTATTTTGTAGTAACTGATTTGTACTTGTTTTATCTTCACATCTTATAACTGAAAAGACAAATTACATGGCAACGAAATGGAGAAAAAGAGTATGGTTGACTTTTCACATTTTCAAATGAATACGGAGGCTTGCATAAACCTGTAAATTTACAAATACCATATTCACTTTCATAAAACAATAAAAGTACAACAGGAAAATGAAGTAGCTCAACTCTTAACTATTTTATAAAACAAGATTCATCCCTCAATTATAAACCCACTGAAATAAATGCTGGCTAGGACTTCTGCTAAACCAATTTCACACCTTACTTTGGTTTCCACATAGGGCAGAAGATGGCTTATTCCATCATGGATCCTAGCCACTGCCGAATTTGAGAGTCTGATCTTTCTGGCCAAGAATCATCACTTTATCTTAAACATCTCTACTGCCTCTTCACTTACATCACCAAGACTAGCATCTGAATCTTTCTTCAGATCACTTACAAAAAACAAAGTTTTTAAACTTTATGAAAAGTACTGCTTGTGTGATAAAGTTCCTCTGACATGGGGATGTCTGGTGTTTGGCTAGATTCACTTATTACGAGTGCTTTGCTTTTTACATAACTTCTGGGTGGCCTATACCATCCAAAGTTAAGCCTGAGCAGATACTAAATAGAAACCATTATATGCCATAGACCTTTAGTCACACTTGTGACTAGCTGAAACCAAATATTTAACCCACTTATGCCAAAGATCTACTGTAAACCAAACAGTATAAAAAGTCACCATGTAAGTTTCAACCTCATGGTGACAGTATAATCTGGAAAACATGTTCTTATATCTGAGCACAAAGCATGCCTTCATCATTCAAACCATACAGAAGCCCATGAAATCAAAAGATGCAGCTATATTATTTCAAATTCAATAGGTGTTGTCTTTGAATTAAACTAAATTAGGAGCTGCAAGATAAAACTTTAAAGTGGAGATAATGACAGTGGTAAGATTACTGAAGAGGTATAAAGCAAAAAGGTAATAAGCTACATTTCAGTAAAATCAGAAATTATATTTTCAGGTATACTTATGATAGATATGTAGTAAACAACTTGGTGTGTAATTTTCTTAAATGTTCTGGACACTATACTAGTAAGTTTCACATTAAATTCAAGTTCAAGTAGCAATGAAAATAACAAGATGTCTCAAAAAAACTGGTAAGTACAGAGGATGCTGACAGAATAAAACCAAGAGTATAATATATACCTACTTTCAATAGGTGGTTTTGGTCCACTGACTAAAGCTTCTGTGATCTGAGAGGCAACTGAGCTGTCAAATCCAGAATTAGAAGAATCTGGGTCTGGGTCACTGAGAATACTAGGGAAGCTAGCTTTACTTTGAGTTGGCAATTCAGACTGCCGTTCTGAAAAAGACCAAAATAGGAGACATTTTAAAATTAAGGACACCATGAGGAAAGTGAAAAGACAAGCTACTAATTAGGGAAGGCTATATGCAACACATAAAAACGAAGAGCCAGCTTCAGAGTGTGTGTATACAGTAAGTCTTCGCTTAACATCAATAGGTTCTTGGAAACTGCAACTTTAAGTGGCACAATTGTATAATAAAAACAATTTTTTTCTTATCAACGTTTTAATAAAACAGTGTTGAATGAAAGGACTTATTCAAGGACCTGCTATACATCATTTTGCTTAAAGTCACAGTTTCCAAGAACTTATCAGCAATGTTAAGTGAGGACTTACTGTATATTTTTAAATTCCAACAAATCGATTAAATAAAAAATATAAAGAACACAACAGGAAAAAATGGACTAATGACTTTAACAGGAATTTTACAAAAAAAGGCTTGAATGGCCAATAATCACCGGAAAAAAAAATGTTTAATCCCATTAGGAACCAGGGAAAATTTAGTTAAAACCCAAGGTACTATAACACTCCCAGCAGAATGCCAAAAATCAACAAACCTGACGTTACTGAATGCAGAAGACGATGTAAGGTAACTCACACACTGCTACTAGGAATGAAAATGGCACAACTTTGGAAAACAATTTGACATTATCTCGTAAAGTTTTACATGTGTATATCTTTCCATCCAGAAGAAACTTTCCCATGTGCCCCAAAAGAATGTACAAGAATGCTCATAGCAATAGTATGTCCATCAATACTAGGATGGGGCCGGGCACGGTGGCTCACACCTTGTAATCCAAGCACTTTGGGAGGCCGAGGCGGGAGGATTGCTTGAGCTCGGGAGTTCAAGACCATCCTGAGCAAGAGTGAAACCCTGTCTCTACTAAAAATCGAAAAAATTAGCCAGGCATGGTGGCGTGCGCTTGTAGTCCCAGCTACTCAGGAGATTGAGGCAGGAGGATCCCTTGAGCCCAGGAGTTTGAGGTTGCTGTGAGCTAGGCTAACACCACGGCACCCTAACCCAGGAAACAGAGCAAGACTGTGTCTCAAAAAAAAAAAAAAAAAAATAGTAGAATGGATAAAGAACTTGGTATTCCACTGTATGAATATACCACAACAGCAATGAAAGGCACCCACTGCAGTGACACGCCATCAACATGGATTCATCTCTCAAATAATGCCCAACAGAAGGAAAGTACAAAAGAATAAATGTAGCATGATTCTATATGTATATAAAGTCCAAGGGAATGCAAAATAAAACTACAGGCATGCACAGGAGGGAAGATTATAAAGCACACTGAGAATGTTTATCACAAAAATCAGGTTAGTGATGGAGTGGCAGCAACTGGGAGAAACACACAGGGAGTCCCTGGGCCCTGAATATACTCTGTTTCTTAACCCGGATGGCAACTGCTCCAGGTTCACTTAATTATAATTCCCTAAAATGTAAATGCATCATTGTTTATGTTCCCTATTTCAGATTTTGCCAATTTAAAGCACAGAGGGCTAAATTCCTGATTAAAAAGTTATAAAAATAAAAGACCATCAACCCAATGGAAAAATGGCCAGAGATATTAGACACAGACAAGATGTTCAACCTCATTTAATAAGAAAAATGCTTACTAAAATTATCCCGTGATGCCATCTTTTCATCTCAGATTACTAAAGTACAAAAAGTTAAATAATACTATGGACCAAGATATAGGAAAAAATTTTAAGTTGGCAAATTATGTGGTAAACTAGTTAGTAGTAGGTGTTTGTCAGGAATAGATAATAAATAAAAAAAAAGCCTCTGAAATGAGCGCCGTCATCATTAACAGGGTAAAACTCCACCCCTTGTAGTCACTTAGATTTAACATGTCTGTCTGTTTTTTCAAAGTTATGAAAACACAAACTACATCATCCATAAACACACCTTGTTCCATGGACCCCACTGTCAGACGCTTGAATTTCAGGCCCCCACAGAAAAGACCTGTGTGGCTAGCTCCAGAGCAGAAAGGAGTACGTGCTTTTTTTTTGCACTTGTGATGGATTGGGACATCTCCAATCTGGGTAGAGGACAACAAGCAGCAAGCTTAGCTACTCTGCCAAACTTCTCAGTTCTTACTCTAGGCATGGATTCCTTTCTGCACTTTATATACTTCACAACTTTCTCGCAGGCTGATTCAGTCATCAAAAGTAGAAACGGAAGTTAGACTGGATTCTCACTTTATCAAATACCAATCTTAAATCATCAGAATATACATCACTTCCGTATCCAGTTTTCAAATTATCTTTGGTTAAGCAAATAATCATTTTATTTCTATTATTAGATTATTATATCTGGCACTAGTGGCTAATAGGTACTTTTGTGTACCTTCAACCTAATGAATCACTCTTGAGTGACAGGACTCCTGCTTAGAGCACGCAAGCAAAAAGTGCCCCCTTCTACCCTTCGGATCTCAGAGAACCTCTCTCTGACCATCCGTTCAAAAAGGTCATCCTATTATTTTCTGTCACAACAGGATGTCTGCTTCAAAAGTCCTCATTCATTTGCTTTTATGTGTAACACAGAATGTGCCAAAACAATCTTGAGAAAGAAAAACAAAGTTGGAAGTCTCATTTACTGATTTCAAAACTCAGCACAAAGCTACAGTCATCAAAACAGTGTGGTACTGGCATAAACACAGACATGTAAACCAATGGAAAGCCCCGAGAGAAACCCTCACATGTATGGGCAACTGACTTCCAACAAGGATGCTAAGAGAAGACTGTTTCGGCTATGCAGGGTCCTTTGAGAGTCCCTTGAATTTTAAGATGGATTTTTTTATTTCTGCAAAAAACACTGTTGGTATTTTGACAGGAATGGCACTGAATCTGTAGATTGTTTTGGATAGTACTGACATCTTAATAAACATTAAGTCACCCAATCAGAACTTAAAAAAAAAAAAACTAAATTTTATCCAGCATTCTTCTAAAATTGGAAAAGCAATCCAAGCGAAAACTCAAAATGAATTTATATGCCATATTAGCATTCAAAAATGAAGACTTCCATTAAGGATCCAATACTGAAACTACTTTTTTTTTTTTTTTTACAAGCTAGTCATGTGAAGCAGTGGGAGTGGAGAAGAAACAAAAGAATCTGTAACTGGCTGTGATCAATTGTTGAAACTGCTTTTTTTATGGAGGGTACTAACCTCTTATCACAGTCACAAAGACCCACATTTTAAGTAGAGAACCTCAACAAAAGAGGACTATTATGATCACACAAGAATCCCCAAACCACTGAGTACTCCTTACCAGCCAAGGCTAATTGAAGACCGCTGATGTCCACAGACTGGCCCATGCTTCCAACTTCCATCAACGCGATCTGGCGAGGTGTCTTCTTGAAGAGTTCCCTTGGGGGTGCCAGCATGAGCTGGGAAAGAAAAAACTTTTCTGGTGGAGTTATAGGAGGTAAAAATCCTGTAAACAAAAATGTATAACAATTTCTCCAATGGTTACTTTTAAAAATTAACTTGAAGCTGGTAAAAATCGTCATTTCCTACTTGCCACTTCAACCCACATATATACTGAAGGACTAAATTATAATTCAGTTTCGATTAACCAAATATACACATTTATGAACTATGTTGCTCAGGATGGTCTCAAACTCCCAGCCTCAAGCAATTCTCCCACCTCAGCCTCCCCAAAGTGCTAGGATTACAGTCCTGAGCCACCACACCCAGCCAAGAACTTCATTTTCTAAAGTGCCTCAACTACTGCAAAGTCCAAGGCCAGCAAAAACAAATAGTAAAAACTATAGCACTCAGAAATGTTTTTCTTTCTTCTCTGGAACCATTGTGTAGAAGTCGAATAAATGGAAGAAAGCAGTCAGCAGCAATGCAAATGCACTTCATGTACCTGATACAACACACGATGCAGCTACAAAATCCCCAAATGCTGAATGCTCTTTCCCTTATGTCCCACATGCAAATGCTCACCAAACCTCATCTCCAACCACAGCAGTCACCAGGCTGCATTCCCTCAGCTCCATCCCCACTCTTCTCTCTCTCTCTTGCCTGGACTACAGGACAGACTTCCTGATGTCCCCAGCTCCCAGCTTTGACCCCTGCCTACCCGCCTCCCACATTCCACACTCTCTCTTACCATTTAGTTATATTTCTAGAGAACAAGTCTGATCACATCACTTAACTTATTTACAAAAGAATTAAACCCAAACTTCTACATCACTACAAGACCCTTCATAATCTGGTCCCAATTCATCTCCCCAACCTCATCTCAAACTCCCCTCCCATCCATGTGCCCTACACTCCAGTTGCACCAAAGCCCTCAACTACTACACCCAGTTCTTCAAAAATGCTTGGCAGAGTCACACCCTTGCCTCCCACCCCCATCCCTAACCAATATCCAGCAAAAATACCACTCCCTCTGCAAATCTCTCCAGCTCCACAGGTCGTTCCTTCCTCTGTGCTACCCAGCATTTTGTATGCAACATCTAGTACAGCCCTTGCCAGGCTGTGTTATGTATGACTATGTTTATTTCTCCCCAACCGGACCACAAGCTTCTTGAGTGCAGGGAAGCCATCTTTCTTATTTCCAGATACATTCTCAATCCTGACTCTGCTCAGAATCATCTGAAAAGCTTTTTAAAAAGATATCCATTAAAGGTTCGCCCCAAACGTACAATATCAGGGCTTGGCACTGCTGTTTTCTGTGTATTTACCAACCATCCCTACCTACATTAATAATGGTAATGACTTGGCCTGGCGTGGTGGCTCACGCCTGTAATCCTAGCACTCTGGGAGGCCGAGGCGGGCAGATTGTTTGAGCTCAGGAGTTCGAAACCAGCCTGAGCAAGAGCGAGACCCCGTCTTTACTAAAAATACAAAGAAATTAATCGGACAACTGAAAATATATAGAAAAAATTAGCCGGGCATGGTGGCGCATGCCTGTAGTCCCAGCTACTCGGGAGGCTGAGGCAGAAGGATCGCTTGAGCCCAGGAGTTTGAGGTTGCCGTGAGCTAGGATGACGCCACGGCACTCACTCTAGCCCGGGCAACACAGCGAGACTCTGTCTCAAAAAAACATAAAAATAAAATAAAAAAATAATGGTAATGACAATGGGTGACACTTATAGGAACTTTTATTCTTCGTAACAATTCTATTAGCTCAGAATTATTATCTGCATTTTACAGATAAAAAAACTGAGGCACAGAAAGGTTAAACAACCCACCATGGATTCCTTCCCCAGCATCTGCCTCCCCTCCCTTGGCAAATTTGTGTTTACCATGCAGTCTGCAAACTAACTGCAGGTTTAGACTCGCTGTTTTTGAGAATGACATTATATAAGTCCGGTTCCTTTGCCTAACCTGCCCGCTTCAGAATTCACAGGGTCCTATGACCCAAATCCCACACTGTCTCAATCATCTAATTCGAGCACCTCAGGGTGCTGGGTTTTGACCATACATATATGTGTTACATTCACTTTCCAGGCTGTCACAAACTTCTTGAAAGCAAGGTTAAGTACCTGTACCCTCAAGGGCATCTCGGTCCAACACAAAAGTTGCCCTTCTTAGACAAGGGCATCAATTGCAGGAAACCAATCTGAGCAAGCTTTAGATCCAGATGGGCTGACAGGCAGGAACACTAACTAGCTTAAAACGTAGAAGCCCTCCTGTGCCATGAAAAGACCCCTCAAAATCTACTGCCTTAACCTTGACTGTGTAGCAGACCCTACCTACAGAGCAATTTGTCCTTTCTCCCACTGGCTAAGGATTGTAAGATCAAGTTGTTTCCTATGTCTAACTACCTGCTTCTCCCACTACACTAGTTCCTAAGTCCTCGAAGTACACTTATCATCATCCCCTCGGTGTCTTACTTAGCATAATGTCCAGTAGTCATGCGTTTTCTAACTCGGCGAATTTGAGACTACCTTCTATCCTCTACCCCCATAACATCACCCAGGGATACCTAACAGACCAAGGAGGATGGCTGTAAAATCCTTATATAGTGTTTAATGTATATTTCCTCCCAGACAACTTATTTGGGGTCTTAATACTGACTTCTATGTACTCCTCTGAGACGTAAAACCGAAGGCAGATCCAGTGTATTAGCTGTAACTTCCCCAGATGGGCTTTAGAAAAATGAACTGTATTTGAGACACTAAAAGTGTCAAGCGCTACACTGAACTGTATTATTTGGCAACCTGTATAGAGAAATAATTTTCAGTGCCATGAACTTGTAATTACACTACCATCTCTCCATACTTTAGAGTTAACGGGAGGGTGGGGTGGAGGAAAAAGCGGATGATTATTTCAAAAGGAGTTAATTTCCCTCGTGAGTTCCCAGAAGCGGAAGTGGAAAACCGCCGAATCTAACCAAATCCACACTGCGCACCTAGCTTCGGAAGGTACCTGAGAGCGGTGGCCGGTCAGGCTCCTGGCCGCCGCGGGCGGGAGGCGCGGGGTTGAGCAGGTGCGCGAAGCTGGCGGCGAAGGGGTTGGCGGCGAGCGGCTCGGTGCGGTACATCTCCCAGAGCAGGTAGAGCGCGGTGAGGCGCTGCGCCGCGCTGGGCAGCAGGTCTGGCTGCTGCAGCAGCATGACCAGCACCGAGCCCAGGCGGAAGTGGTCGGCCTTGCTGAAGTAGTGGTGGAAGGCGGTGGACAGGCCCTCAAAGGTGCTGCCGCCACCCGCCTCCTCCGAGATGATGCTCAGCAGGCTCGAGAGCTCCTTCGGGGTCAGGCTCATCCTGCCCGCGGGGCACCCCGGGCCTCCGCTCCCCGGCCCGGGACCGCCTGCTCCGCCTCTGCCGCCGCCGGAGCCCCCCGGGCCGCTCCTGGACGCCGACCCTGCCGCTTCCCGGGCCCCCCTTTGCTCTGCGGCGGTGAAAAGCCGACCAGACGCCGCGCTCGCCCCGCCGCCGGGCATCAACCTCGCTCGCCTGCACTGCTTCCCGGCCGGAGTGGCCCTGGCGCCGGCCCGTTTCGTCCCCGCGGCCGTAAAGCGCGCTGTTACACGACAGCGTCGCAAACAAAACACGTCGGGGAAGCCAGACCGCTGCGGAGGAGAGGGACAGCGCCAAGCGAAAGCGAGGCTGCTGGAGCGAAGCCAAGGAGAAAATCCTCAGAGGCGACGAGGGGTGGGGGTGAAGTGGCCGGAAGTGGGGGCGGGGTCGGGCCGGCAGGCTTCGGGGCTTGCGCTACCCAGGTCCCCGGCCCGCCAGCCAGGCGCCACGGCCAGCGAAAGGGGACCCCTTAGTAGTCTCCAGGGCAATGTCTGGCACCAGACTGTCCCAGTAAATGTTGGCTACATTGTTGTTTGGAAAAATGGATCTTAGATGCTAAATAGTTTCCCTAATATAACATCCATGACTGTTCATGGTGAAAATACTGTAAATGCAAATAAGTGAAGACGCCACGCGTTTCTCATAATCAATGTTAATTTCTGATCTTACACTCCTTATAGCAAAAGTGGAATCATATTGTTTATGAGCTTTTGTGCATGGTTATTTTCTTTTAAGATTTCTAGAAAATGTTACCAATAAATATTCATTTACAAAGTTATTTGCGGTGCACTTTTAACTTAGCCCGCAGCTAGGGGGCTTATTCTGGGCCCAGGTAGAGCATTAGAAACTCATGGGGAACCTTTACAAATAACTAGCACGTGGCCCCACCCCCGAGGTTCTGATTCAGGTAATAAAAAAGGAAACACCTACCCAGGTGATTCTGACGTGCAGTCCGGGCTGAGAACTACCGAGTGGCATTACCCACACTTGCCCGGCCTCTCCCTAGACCCACAGAAACCAACAGGAATTTCACCAGCGACTCCCACCGCCCAAGTTTGGGAAATCCGGTCTGCGCTTAACAATGCCAGGCGCTAAGTGTAAAGTCAATCATAAAAGTACATATATGGTAAAATTCCATTTACACAAAATGTCCAGAATAGGCAAATCTATAGAGTTGTTACCTATGGCTGAGGGTGGGGTTAGGGGACGGGGATTTGAGACAGAATGAGGAGGGACTCATGTTTACAGGGTTTCTTTTGGGGGTAATAAAAATGTTCTAAAATTGAAAAAAAAAAATTATCTATTTAAGTGCTACCTTAATTCTTAAGGAGAATTTAAGGAAGAGAAATTGCTGGGTCAACCGGCATGATGTCTGCTGTATTTTAAAGGCTTCTTCAATTTACTGCTAGATTGCCCTCTGGAAAGATCCTGCCAGTTAACATTCCTAACGACAGCAAATATAATTTGGTAACTTGGGAAACTAATTCAAATTAGCTTGAAAGTGCTCTCAATTTTTTTTATTATAAAACACTTTATTTTGTTTGAGCCATTTTACATTGTGGAGTCTGTTACAGCAGTTACCCCACAATACTAATACTGTTTTTTTTGTTTTGTTTTGTTTTGTTTGAGACAGAGTCTCACTCTTTTGCCCGGGCTAGAGTGAGTGCCGTGGCGTCATCCTAGCTCACAGCAACCTCAAACTCCTGGGCTCAAGCGATCCTTCTGCCTCAGCCTCCCGAGTAGCTGGGACTACAGGCACGTACCACCATGCCCGGCTAATTTTTTCTATATATTTTTAGTTGTCCGATTAATTTATTTCTATTTTTAGTAGAGATGGGGTCTCACTCTTGCTCAGGCTGGTTTCAAACTCCTGAGCTCAAACAATCCACCCGCCTCGGCCTCCCAGAGTGATAGGATTACAGGTGTCAGCCACCGCGCCTGGCCCTAATACTGTTTAATAATACTAACTATACTAATTATTATTAAAACTATTAATGTAATAATACTGATATTGTTTAGTTTTTTCAACATGTTTCAAAATATTTTAACATTACATGTTAGCAAAAAAAAAAAAACTACTTTTCGTTCTGTAGAAACATTTTCAAAATTAACATGATATCCAGAGTTTCCTCCATGTTCCCCAAAACCAACTCTCAGGTCTTTTGTTCCTTTCTTAGGGCTGCTTTGACAAATAACCACAAACTGAGTGGTTTCACACAACACAAACTGATTATCTGGCAAATTCTGGAGGCAAAATGTATGAAATCCAGGTGTCAACACAGCCTTCGCCCTCTGAATGCTCTGCGAAAGAATCTTTCCTTGTCTCTTTCCAGCTGCTGGTATTTGCCCACAATCCTAGGCATCCCCTGGCTTGTGGCTGCACCGTCCCAATCTCTGCTTCGTTGTCACATGGCCTTCTTATAAGGACACCAGTCATTGTACTTAGGGCCCACCCTAATCCACACGGTATCATCAGAACTAATTAGATATGCAAAGACCCTATTTCCAAATTAGGTCACACTTTGAGGTTCCGGTTGGACATGAATTTTGGGGTACGCTATTCACCCAGCAGAGGCCCTAAGCTGTCCTTGTGGTGTGTCTCGGCAATTCTTCACACTTCATCTGTGCCCTCAGGCTCCCCACCAGCACTTGATCATTTAACAAATTCTGTTTTGCTGAAAGGCAGTGAACCCAAGAGATCAAGCCCTCCCCTCAATGCTTAGAGGAGCTTAGTGGCCTCTTAGTGCCACCGTCACTATCACGCAATCTAGAACCTCTGCTGGAGAATCAGCTCATCTTGATCATTATGTTTACCATAAAACCAAAACATCCTACCTAGGTTAAAATTCCGATTCTGCCATCTATTAGCTATGTGTCTTCAGGAAGGTTGTATAATCTCTCTGAGCCTTAGCTTCCTTATTTGTAAAATGAGAATTAAAATCTACCTCATGGAGGTCGGGCACAGTGGCTCAGGCCTGTAACCCCAGCATTTCAAGAGGCTGAGGTGGGGGATCACTTGAGGCCAGGAGGATCAGCCTGAGCAACATAGTGAGACCCCCATCTCTACCAGAAAAAAAGTTAGTTGGACGTGGTGGCATGTCCCAGCTACTCCAGAGGTTAAGGCAGGAGGATCACTTGATCCTAGGAGTCTAAGGTTGCAGTGAGTTATGATGACTTTAGCCCCAGGAGGCCGGGTAGGGGGGACAGGGTGAGGACCCAGTCTCAAAAAAAAAAAAAAAAAAATCTACCTCAGGGATTTGAGTAAAGAAAAGAACTTTTATTGGAGGCTTTAAAGTACCAGGCCCAAAGAGATGTTAAAATGAAACAGCAATCATAGTCTACTTCCCCGCTTGAGCTATGTATTCATTTCATGAAACTGCTTGCTATTGCCAGGAGGAGCTATAAATTAACCTAACAATGCCCCACCGGACACTCTAACCCAAATCCCATAGCTTAACAATGTGCAGCCAAGCATTACTCAATGTTATTTATGTAAACCTATGCGAATTCCTGACAAACAACTATATCAGCCCGCTCCCTGTCCCCCTTTTTGCCTTTATTTTTTTGTTGTTTGTTTTTCCTTTTTTTCTTTTTTTATCTTTAAAAACCTGTTAGTGGCCAGGCACAGTGGCTCACACCTGTGATCCTAGTGCTCAAGGATCGCTTGAGGCCAGGAGTTCAGACCATCCTGAGGAAGAGCGAAACCCCATCTTTACAAAAAATAGAAACGTCAGCCAGGTATGGTGGTACCTGCCTGTAGTCGCAGCTGCTCGGGAGGCTGAAGAAGGAGGATTGCTTGAGCCCAGGAGTCTGAGGTTGCTGTGAGCTATAATCACACCACTGCACTCCAGCCCTAGCCCAGGCAACAACAACAAAAAAAACCTGTTTGTAACAAAGGTCAAAGGGAGGTCACATCCAAGCTTACTTGAGGCTGAGGCTTCCAGGCAGCTGTCCTCACTTTGGCCTGAATAAACTCTTTACATTGTATTTTGTGCCTCAGCCTCCTTTTTCTAGGTAGACAGAATCATTGTAAAGACTAACCGAGATACACAGTGGAGCTTGTGCACATAGCAGGCACTCAGGGAATGTTATGTCCTTTTCTCTTTTCTCTCTTACTCATTAGAACAACTTTAACTCGCATTCTAAACAGTTAAATAAGTACCAACCCTTTCTACTGTGAACTAAAGTAAAATTTTAAGGCTCAACACCCCCCCCCTCCTCCCCGCCACTGGCTGACTGGATGGACCCCTTGGTGGCCAAAGGAATATCCTGAGGCTAAGTTGCCTGCCAGGAGGAGTGAGGTCGGACATGCCTTATCATGTCCCCCTCCCTTCTTGGTGACATCCTTTGTAACCCATTAACAGGCCTAAGGGTATGCAAGACAAACCTGCAGGTCCTCAATTTACACAACAAATCTGTGTCCAGTGGCTTATCTCTGATAAAGAGCTCCTTATGTTGAAACTTTCCAAGCCTTCAGACAAAGCTTCGTGTCTTTAACCAATTACAGGCCAAAGAATCTTTTAACCCACCTATAACCTGTAAGCCCCTGCTTCGAGATGGCCCACCTTTTTGGGCCAAACCAATGTATGCCTCCCACAGATTGATTTATGACTTTACCTGTAACCCCTGCCTCCCTGAAATGTATAAAACCAAACTGTAACCCAACCTCAGAGAGTCCACTTGCTCAAGGCCTCTTGGGCATGGCTCCGGGTCATGGTCCTCAAATTTGGCTCAGAGTAAATCTCTTTAAAATTATTTTACAGAGTTTGGTCTTTTTTTCCATTGACAATACTGTGAACTAAATAAAATCGTAAGCCCCCCAGCTGACTGAATGGACGCTGTCTTGGCCAAGGGGACTCCAGAAATAACTAAAAGCTGAGTTGCTGGCCATGAGAAGGGAGGTCAGACATGCCTGGTCATGCCCCCTCCCTTCTTGGAGATATCCTTTGTAACTCATTAACAGGCTATTAGGTCATCGATTTACTTAATCACTTGAGTCTGGGTGTACCCCAGGTAACTTGTCTCTGATTAACAGACTTTTTCATCTTAAAATATTCTAAGCCTTTAGACAAAGCTTCATTTTGTTACCGAAAACTCGGCACTTGTCCACGGGGCCGAATAAGAATGAGGACAAGCGGTCTGAGGAGGAAGGAAAGAGTTTACTTTGTTGACAAAGGAGGAAAAATGGCAGACGTCATCTCAAAATCCCAAACTCCCTAAACATTCACAAAAATACAGCACTTTTAAAGGATGGGTTCTCAGCTTCAGGCAATTACTGTTCAACTACACTTGATAATTCTGATCATCCCATCTCTGCTGAAGACAATCTTGTGACCTCCACAACCTAGGATCTCCCTTTACCAGGTCGGGCTGGGCTATCTCCTATTGCACAAATGAACAAGACATTACCCTGCCCCTCCCAACCATTGGGCTGAAGCAGGGATTCAGGCTTTAGAGACAGAAAATATTTTTCCATTTTTTCCAGGCCATTCCCTCTGTTACAATTTTTGTAACCAATTACAAATCAAAGAATCTTTAAACCTACCTATAACCTGTAATTCCCTGCTTCAAGATGTCCTGCCTTTTCAGACCAAACCAATGCACATCTTCCACGTGTTGCTTTATGACTTTATGTGTATTTCCTGTCTCCCTGAAATGTGCAAAACCAAACTATGTGACCCAACCGCAGCGAGACCACTTGCTCAAGGTTTCTTGGGCGTGGCTCTCCCAGCCATGGCTACGAGTGTTCAGCTCAGAATAAACCTCTTTATTTTATAGAGTTGGGTTCTTTTCTGTTGACAGTATTAACTATCTTGCTGTTAAATATTAAAATATTGATGTGAATAACAGCTGGCATTGAGTATTCAAATCTACAGGGAAATTCCTTAATTAATAGTTTTTAAAAAGGCCGGGTGCAATGGCTCAGGTCTGGAATCTCCGAACTTTGGGAGGCCAAGGTGGGAGGACTGCTTGAGGTCAGGAGTTTGAGACCAGCCCGGACAACATGGTGAGGCACTGATCCCATCTCTACAAAAAAATAAAATTAGCCAAGTGTAGTGGCCCACACCTGTAGCTACTGGGAAGGCTGAGGCAGAAGGATCGCTCGAGCCCAGAAGTTCAAGGTTATAGTGAGCTATGATCTTGCTACTGCACTCCAGCCTGGGTGACAGAGTGAGACCTTGTCTCTAAAAAAGAAAAAAGTTTAAGATAGCATCTGTACATTTAATCTATGCCATGTGATAAAACAGCTTTTCCTAAAACAGCTTTTTTAATAAATTTTTTTAAGGAGAAATTCATAAGTTGCTTTTAAGAACATTAGCTTAGAATGTGTTTACCTTTCACAGCAAATTGAACATTACTGGAGCCAAAATTTCCCAAATTGGTATTCTATCTCCCCACACTTGAATCAAAATGTTGCTCTTTACATCAGCAAAAAACACTGCTTAAGTGAAACTCCTACATCCCAGTGAATGTATCTGGGCATTTGGTATTATAAAGTAAAAATAAAATCCTAAGCCCCCCTGCCAACTAAACAGATCCCCTCTTGGCCATGGGGACCCCAGAAAAACCTTAAAACTGAGTTCCCAGCCACGTCCATGAAAGGAAAAGAGGTTGGACATGCCTGGTTATACCCCCTCCCTTTTGGAGTTTAGGTACAATTGACCAGCATTACTGTTAAAACAGATCCTAAGATTGACAAAACAGATTCTTTGTGACAATAAGATACTAAATTATTAACTAAGGCCATGCAGGGCAAAGGTTAAATCACACCTGCAGGCCATCAATTTGCTCAACAGATCACTTGAGTCTATATTATGGCTTGTCTCTGATTAACATACTTCCTTAACTTAAAATATTCCAAGTCTTTAAACAAACCTTTATTTCTTTAACAAATTACTAAACCTGGCTGGGCTCAGTGGCTCACACCTGTAATCCTAGCACTCTCGGAGGCTGAGGAGAGAGGATTGCTTGAGTTCAGGAGTTCGAAACCAGCCTGAGCAAGAGCGAGACCCTGTCTCTACTAAAAAAAAATAGAGAGAAATTAATCGGACAACTAAAAATATATAGAAAAAATTAGCCGGGCATGGTGGCGCATGCCTGTAGTCCCAGCTACTCGGGAGGCTGAGGCAGAAGGATCGCTTGAGCCCAGGAGTTTGAGGTTGCTGTGAGCTAGGATGATGCCACGGCACTCTAGCCCGGGCAACACAGTGAGACTCCGTCTCAAAAAAAAAACACACCAAACTGTAATCCAGCTAGCCCCGCCCACTACCCCATACTATTTTTAAAACAGAATAAAGTCATGCCAGTGAAAAATATTATCCAGTCATGTGCTATTCAAAAGCTATTCAGTAGATAGATATTAATTTGATGGGTTACAGATTGCTATTATCTCACTAAATGAAGCCAATGAGGCATAGAGAACTATTTTATTTGCCCTACACAAAATGACCTTTGATTGCTATACTTTAAAATTCTTGTGTCTACCTTTTATAGTTTTTCTAGTTCTTTCATTCCTGTTGGGTTGTTGCAAACCTTGCAGTGTGCTCCTCATAGCTAAGAGAGCTGAGCAGCTCACTTTCTAGAATGGGGCTCAAATGAGAGTGATGAAGTCAGATAAGTCTCGCAGCTGTTGGAAACTTGATTTTGTGACACTCCTTTGGCTGCTTGAGAAACTTTCTTGATCATTTATCGCTTCCTTGCTGAGTTGCAGGTAACCAAGGTTATTCGGCTTTTGTACCTAAGCTATAATCTTGCCTGATATTTGCTTCTTTATTTTGCTTTCATCCTTTTGTAGAAATTCTCATGCTCTCCTTCCAACATTCTCTTTCGCGGGCCTTACTAAAACAAGAGATCTCTCTTTCAAAGGTAGCTTGAAGTGTAAGCAGTAACTTTGGTATGAGGCAAGGAAATGTTTCATTGTTTCTTCAGTTGGCTGCAAGAATCCCAGGAAGTTCAAAACGAAAGTGAAGAAGACAACCAGAAAGTTACACATGGGGAGTGGCCATGTGATGACAGAGCTGAGATTGGAGAAGAAAAACCTGGGTTCCAAGAAGCTGGAAGAGGCAAGGAAGGATCTTAGAGGGCTAGAGCATGACGCTGACTATACTTCTGCCCTTCGGCATTTTGAGAGAGTACATTTTTGGTTTTTTAAAAGCCACCTAGTTTGTGGTACAACTGATTCAGTAATTTCAGTAATCCATTGTGTGAGTATACTAGAATTTCTTTACCCATTTTGTTGTTGATGGGTATTAGGTAGTTTCCAACCTGGGGCTGTAATGAGTAGAGGAGCTATGCACTGAATTCAAGGAATTCAGACGTAAGCACTGATTCTTCTTGGTTGTATACCCAGGAGTAGAATTGCTAGGTCATGGGACATGTGTATGTTCAGCATCAGTAAGTACTGGCAAACACTTTTCCAAAGTGGTCGTACCAATCTATACTTCCCTCCACAGTGTGTGAGAACACCACCTGGCCATGTAGTTGCCACAGGTCAGTCTCCACGAGTGGAGGAAGACCAATATTTTTTCTTTTTAACCATTCTGGTTGGTGTGCAGTGATATTGCATTATGCTTTTAATTTTCATTTCCCTGATGACTAATGAAGTTGAGCACTTTTGCGTATGTCATTGGACATTGGGTATTCCCTTTTACAGAGTTCCCATTGAAATCTTTTGCCCATTTTTCTATTTGTCTTTTTCTCATTGATTTGCAGGAGTTCTTCATATATTCAAGATATGAATCCTCTTTCAGATACAGGTATTGTGAATATTTTCTCCCACTCTGTGGGTGCTTTTTACTCTATTAATGGTTTCCTATAATTAAGTTTCTGATTTCTTGCAGCCACACTTGTTTTACCAACACCTACAGAGCTTTGTGAGATGTTTGTAACATGGTACAAACCCAGCCACTTCAAAGGGATGGGGCCACAATGCCAAGCATGTCTGGTTGCTGATTTTTGCAGCTATTAATACCTACTTTAACAGCCAGGGAAGATAAGATCAAGGTGGCTACCTATGTTGATGGGTTCATTCTTCCTGACTTATAACCTTTGCTCACTGCAATCTTCCAAGATACCCGATCTTCAGTGAAGCAGGTTGCAGTGACTTCTATCAGTAGAACTGCAAGTCTAGCTCGTATTTCCAGTTCCTTCTTTTTTGTTGTTGTTTTAATTTTAGGTCCCAGTAGACCTCCTGAGCTAACAAAGAAAATATCCAACTCTGTCGAAAACCATTGCCTTCTTCAAGCAAAGCCGGCATGCTGGGTCCTGCCTCACTACATTGGTCAAGGACCCTGACTTGAGTTTTCCGAGCTCTCTCTGGCCTCACTCTGGATTATGGTTGCCTGTGGAGTTGGCTGGTTCTCCCCGCTGCCTCCAGGTACTGGCAGTTTGGAGCTTATTGCAGTTTCCTGGGCTAGAGCTACCAATATATCCTGTGATAAGAGTAGGACTGACTGCTTATGACACTGGAAACATGCAGAAAAAACAGTAGCATCTTTGGCCAAAAGTTTTCGACTGCTGATACTAGAAGGAATGTCTGTGTC
>RJWJ010020372.1:0-29136 GCA_004363605.1 Indri indri | reverse complement strand
CAGACAGAATTATGACCCATTTATGGGGTAGACAGAAGGAGTCTCATTACATGTTCATTACAAATTTCTTAAACTACTGGGTAGTCTTACTCCTTATAATTTTTGAAATATAATACATAGTCCCATTTTTTCTAAGTAAATACAACAAAAGTCAATGCTGTTTATTATGTGATTGAGGAATTTTATTTATAGCCTCATATTAAAAGAATAGGTGATGCATTAGTAAGATGTGGACTTTGAACTTTAGGCCCCCTTAGGGAAATATAATTTATAGATCTACCAATATCCTGCAGGATATGATCAGACTACACCTCAGAAAAAAATCCTATGAACACAAATCAGAATTCTTAGGCTTGTGTTTGCTTCTGATCCTTGATAGAAATTCACATGCAAGGGCCCATCTCCGAATGAAGGCTTGTCACACACTTCTCAGGTATGCCTGGCAGGAAATTTTGCATGACTTTGATGAGGATGACAGTCTTCCAAAGGAAATGAAAAAAGAGCTCTTTGAAAACGTGGAACCACAGAAGAAACACAGGTAAAAAGTTGCAAAAAATGACTGCTAGAGAGTTCTGCCTAGCCTTAGATTCTCTCAACTTGGGACAAACATATTCCTGGGCTTTTTTGTTGCTGTTTCTATCAGCATGCACATTTTTATCCTATGTTTTTGATTATAAAGTATTTGCAAAAATTCGTCGACAGGTTCTTTCCCCCTTGGTTTATTTTGTGCAGTGTAATATAATTTCTTGCTCATTGGTGTGTCTTTTCTACTAAACAGTATGCTCATCCACCTTTGCCTCCTAAGACCTTAGCCCAGCACCTATATATTTGTTGAATGAACATGTGAGAGAACTTATGAATAAACATGTAGAATGTGATGCCTGATGTGTTTAAGAAATTAATAAAATGCAATTTCTTCCTTTTTAATTTAATCTTTTTTGGTCAATGTCCAAAATTTGGCCAATGTCCAGGAATCTATAGTACTTTGTATTATTACATAATCTTTAGACATTTATTTAGTATTATAGCAGTTACTGGAATATGTGAATTAAATGGTTTTGGCACTTTAACATTTAGCATTAAACCAGACACATTGTAGGGGAGTAGGGGCTTAATAGATGTTTATAGATTAATTTAATTGCCAATGCATTGTGATATTTAATATTTTTAATAAGTCTACATAATAAGGTCCTCAAGTAAGAGAGTCCTTTCAATTAACTTCTTAGTGGATCATTGTTTTCTTTTATGACATTGTATGAATTTTTAGAGAGTGAAAAACTCGGAGAATGGTGTTCTATTTCCAGGGATACTATAGATGATAACAATCATAGTTTGAACAGAATTCTTTTATTTCTCTGTTTTGATTCTACATACCCCCTCTCCTTTCCTACTTCTTTTTTGGATTTCGATTTTTCCTCTGTAACTAAATTACTTCTGCAACTGAACTTTTCTCTTTGCTGAATGTATCAAATGTTCTCCCGGATAAACATTTATTTCTGTTATAAAATAAACTCGGTATTCTACTTTTTATGTCAGCTTAGAAGTATAAGACTAATAGCATTTCTGTTGTTCTGATGATATGGTTTACTATCGCAAGTTAACGTGGTTCGCAGTGGAGCTCTCACCAACAGAACTTACAATCTCTAGCACATCAAGTGCACGGGGTGTTTTTCTGCCACTAATGGATGTTTCTTTATCTTAGCCATTTGCCAGAGCATGGTAAATTGCAGAAGCTTTGCCTTCAGCAGTTTGAATACACAGATGGGCAAATTGTAAACTGTGCTGCTCCTCAGCTAGTCTTGGGGGTGCAAGGTCCCAACCTCCGGTCAGGCATGGAAGTGGTTTTGGTGGAGAAGAAATCTGATGGTAGTCATCAACGCTGGATACACAAGAAAGACAGCAGGTAATCCCATTATATTTGGGGTTAATATGTCAAAAGGTGAATAGGAGCTTAAGAAGTCTGGCATGGTCCCTGCAGAACAAGCAGGGCTATATTTGAGGGCTATGGATTTTCTATTTAACTTAGCTGGTAATCCTTTATCCTGGCCAAAAAGAGAAAGAGAGTAAAATCAAATGCAAATGCTAGGTAAGCTACATACAGTTTATTTGCGATTAGATTCAATTAAGAAATGTTCAGTCCATAGTTTTATCTTGCCATCAGGCTCAAGACTGGACTGTAATTAATTTTATTTTTATGATATGAAGCTATCAAATAAGAATTTTAAAAAGTTCCTAATTTTAAAAATGTTTCAGTAACTTTGCATTAACTTGTTCCCTACCCTTCCCCACACACACGCCTTCCCTCCCTGCTCTACCTTCATAAAATAACCAGCTGGTGGCTTCCACTCACACAGTAAAAACTCATTCTTACAGATTATCAACCTAATTCAATGGCCTTAGTTTCAAACCAACTGTAGTACTCTCAAAGGTTATTTTTGAGACAATCAGGAGAAATCTAAAACACTTGGCTATCTGATGATATTGAGGAAGTCTTATTAATTTTGTTGGGTGTAATAATGGTTATGTTAAAAAAAGTCTTGATAAGTTAGAAACATACTGTAGTAGTTACAAATAAAATTAAGAGATTTCTTAGATATGCTTTAAAATATTCTACCAAAAATCAAAAATTTAAAAAGTTGAGGAGAAAGGAAGAAACAAGAATGGCAGAGTGCTGATAGTTATTAGATCCATGATGGCTTATTATACATTTCTCTGTTTTTGTGCATGTTTGAACAGTTCTTTAACAAGAAAGAAAATAATTCCCTGTTTTTCAGATTGGTTTGCTTCAAATTCTACCATTAATATTATATGGTGAAGCTCCAGGGGCCTCTTAAATCTCTTGAAATAGTGTACAAAATGTATGTTTGTGCATCTGTGCAAAAATTTGTTTTTTCTCCAAAAGAGCTGTGATTTTCACTGGATTCTTAAAAGGTCTGCAATGCAAAAGGCTTATGAATCAGTGCTTTGTGAGAGATTGCGTAAGCTTCTGCAGGCGGCAGCCGTGGGCCCAGCACGGGCAGGAGAGGAGTTAGTCTTACTCTGCTCACTGAGATGAGCAAAGCCGCCAGCAGGGAACGCTCGCTGAGCTGGTTTTAGGGAAGCCTGGAAAACCAACTGTGTAGACAAACCAGGTGATAGTGTTCCTTTGCCCCATTCACCTGGGCTAAGCTGCCTTTGCAGTGTGGAGCTAGGATGGCAGGCTTTTGTTCCTGTAAATGGTTTGCCGTATGGGACCAGAATTCATTCTTTCAGCTGCAAAGAGTTATTGAGGGCAGTGTTTTAGGGGTGGTGCTTTAGCTAAGAACAAAACAGATAAAAGGCCTTGCCCTTTGGAGCTGGCATCCTAGTACTACCCCATCTCTACATTATATTTAGCAATATATCTTTCTGCCTTGGCTTTCTGTGTTTCCACTTAAGCCTAAATTGGAATTTGAGCATGGCTAATGAATTCAGGTGAACATGCATGGGGAATGAGAGATGTGACCTGAGAAGACTTGGTCATTGGAAGAGAGTGCTAGTCCTCAGTCCTGCTCAGTGACTGTCAGTGGTTTTGTCTTTCATTCTGAGTGCTGTGGAGGAAGCAGGAGGAGGGGAAGGCTGTTTAAGAAAAAAACAGTTAAGTTTCCCTCAAACACTGTGAAATGTTGTGCCATGAGCAGCACTGCCTTGGATAATTGAACCATGTGTAACAGAAAAGAGAAGAAGGACAGTTTCTTCCAATCTCCTTCCACTTTCCAGAACATTCTGCAACTTTGTCATCGCAAGGGCTTCCCATGTCAAGCCACAGAATAGAGGGGCAGTGGGTGAGAGGGAGATGGTGGTATTGATTCATCCTTCATCAGAAATTTCAGAGTCCAGAGAGAGGAGATGGAGTAGCGGGGGCCTAGTGGGACAGGATTTGTTTGCGAGCATGAGCCACCTCTAGGAAGACCCAGACACACTCGGGCAGGGGAGATTTTGCAGAAGTCTTGGATTGGATGTGGGCACAATTCAGATCAATATACGTCCCATGGTAGAAGTGTGTTTGCATAGTGACAGTAATTCTGAGCTTTCTTCCACATCCTCCATTGGCGTATTGCTTTGTTCTCTTTCACATAAATAGATGCTAAAATGCATTTGTTCTGATAAGCTAGTGGGGCCTGGAGAACCCTGGGTTACACTATGTAGTAGAACCCTGTAGAAAATTCTGTTGATGTTAACCAGTCTTTTTATCCTCCACATTTTGCCCAGGTGGCAAGTTAGGGCATATATACATACATATATGTTCAATATAGTATATAGATATATAATTATTATATATTATGTATATTACCCTGGGGCTGAGGGAGAGTACACAAGAAAGGAAAAACTTGGAATTGGGGCCCCTCCCCAAGGCTGGGGTTCAGGCTTCATTAGAATAGGTGTGGTTCCATCCCATTGCATGGCAGAGAAATTTTGCTGGTGTGCCTGGCCAGAGCTAGTCTGTGGCTGCTGGGTACCTTAGTCCATTTTCTCTTGCTTATAACAGAATACTTGAAACTGGATAATTTATAAGAATGGAATTTATTCCTTATAGTTCTGGAGGCTGAGCAGTCCAAGATTGAGGGGGCACATCTAAGTGAGAGCCTTACTGCTGGTGGAACTCTCTACAGAG
Organism: Indri indri; assembly: GCA_004363605.1. Taxonomy (NCBI): domain Eukaryota; kingdom Metazoa; phylum Chordata; class Mammalia; order Primates; family Indriidae; genus Indri; species Indri indri. The sequence goes on along the minus strand of RJWJ010020372.1, from coordinate 24,503 downwards.
TTCTGAGGCAGCGCGGGGTATCACGAGGTGAGGGGGCTGAGCTGGATAACATGCTATCCTCAAGTCTTTCTTCCTCTTCTTATAAAGCCACCAGTTCCACTCCTATTTTAGCCCATTAATCCATTAACCGTTTAATCCATGAGTGGATTCATCCATTCATGAGGGCAGAGCCCCCATGATCCAATCACCTTTTAAAGATCCCACCTCTCAATACTGCCACCTTGGGGATTAAGTTTCAACATGAATTTTGGAGGGAGCATTCAAACCATAGCGCTGGGCAAGCAGGAAGCAATCCTCTGGAATGTATATGGGGGTGCAACTGGTTGCTGGGTACACCAGCATGCAAAGGGAGTAGGGGTGCTGGTACAGCAGGAGACCTGAAGGATGGGGTGTCCATGTCAAGAGGGCAGTGAGCACATGATCACCAGGCAGGTCAGGGCTGTGAGGGTGCTGAGAGACCTGTGTTCTGGGCACACCTGCTTGACGCACATCATCACTGAATATTCTCACTCCCAACAGCTGACCCCGTGCCACAGCCAGAAAGAGCAGGAGAGCCCCTTCCTCCTGTCATCTTCCAGCATTCTCTACTGAGAAAGCTTAACATCACACTTACCACAGGGCAGGAATTCTTAAAGGATTCACGTCCATTATCACAGAGCATGTACGGACCTCAGAGGCAACACATTAATAAGTGGCACGGAGGGAGATCTAATCTGGTCATGCTACTTTGTAATGTGACTAATCCTATTTTCCTAAGGACTTTTCACCTGGTGAGTAACCCGGACTTTGTGCTGGCAGTGGCTATGACCAAGGCTAGAAATGATGTCTGTGGCTATCCAGTTATTGTTCAGGTAAGATATATTTAAGCTAAAGATTAATCATGGCCCTTTCATTATTATAAATTTAAGTAAAGCTTTAAGCTTCCTTGTTGTGGAGAAAAAAATAGCTGTCATAGAATCCTATTTTGAATGTAATTGTTAAAATGTTTACAATAATCTGCCTAGATTTCAACTTGAACATGTTCATGTATCTCTTAATTTAGTTTAATCCAACAGATGGTGATTGTGGGCTTGCTACATGTCAGGCATTATGCTAGTTACTGAAATCAAATTCAATGGCAAGCATGAGAAATTGTCCCAACAGCATTCACAGAGGGTTTAGTCTCAGTGGTGGGTGCAGTCATGTGAATGACTCTTAGATTCCCCTAAATTCAATCATTGGGAACATATGCCAGGTCCTCTTTACCTGATAACTGGAAGCAGAACTTGGTGAGGGAGGTCTTCCTGGAGGACATGAGCTTATCAGTGTTCATTTTACTAAGCAACCCATTCGAAATACTATTTTAATACACTTTTGCAAATGCTTATAGCAGCCAAACAGTTTTTGAAGACTCCAGAGAAGTCTGGCTTCATTTGAGTTTTGGACAAAGACCTAGGAAGTTCTTTTCTCACGTTTTTCTGTCACTCTCACTTATAACTCAAAACACTCTTAAACATATTTTTCCTTGCTACTAGGAGAGAAAGTTTAGGAGCGTTCCTGCTCTGCATTTACTTTCTGTATCCTCCACAGTATATTCCAGCCTTTTGTTAAACAAAATATATTGTCTCCAAATAACATTTGCTTTATTCTGTGTCTTTCATAGCAATGAGGCAACTTGTTTTTCAGGCCCTGAATCCAAAATTGGGACATAGCAATCTGGACAAATACCAAAGCTTAATTAAGTCTTCCATCCTGGTGATAAATATGGACTAAAAATTTATTCTAGGAGATACAGTGTATATAAAATTATGTCCTTCTCTGTCAGGTACCTCTACAACACAGACCACAGTGAGATAAAACCTCAAACATAGACAAATCTAATACCTTAATCAGTTTCACAAAATTATAGATATAGATGTTTTCCCCTCAGGTTCCTGTTTTATGAAAATAAATTTGATCCCAGGGTAATTTGGATTAATTTTCAAGATTTTTTCTTTGCTGGTGTTCCATTTTTATTTATTGAAGCAATCAGTTTGTGAGAAAATATTAAAGTTCATGTAAAATAATAAAAATGAAGCATGGTAGGTTAATGCGATTAGACCCTTTCCTGTTCCTTGAAAATACATTCTTTGGTTTTCCAGACCTCTGAGGGAGGCTTTGCTGTCAGACCCATTAAATCAATTCTTGAGACTCATTTATTTTCTTCTTTGCTATTAAGCTCTTGCTTGATAAAGTAGGTGTTATTAATTATAAAATTCCTTGAGGTGATATGATATGTTTGGTTAGGGCTGTTCAACTGGTGTAGGTTCTGTTAACTTGAAATTATTTCTTTGCTTATACTTGAGCCAAATTTTGTGATTAGAATAAATATACTGTTTTTATTGTGTATTCAACCGAATGTACTTACTTAAAAAATAAATCTCCTTGATAATCAGTGAAATATAAATTAAAATATCAACAAGGTACTATTTTGACATATATTAAATTGGTGTTTTGGGAGGTATTGTCCATGTTTTTGGCAAGAGTGTGAGGAAAATGGGTCATTTCATATACTATGGGTGGAAGTATAAAGTAATCTCTCTAGAAAGCATTATGAGGAGAAGCATGGTGGCTCATGCCTATATAGCCAGCACTTTGGGAAGTCAAGATGGGAGGATTGCTTGAGGCCAGGAGTGGAGACCAACCAGGGCAACAGAACAAGACTCTGTCTTTACAAAAAGCTTAAAAATTAGCCAAGTGTGGTGGCATGTGCCTGAAGTCCCAGCTACTTGGGAGGCTGAGGCAGGAGGAGGATCACTTGAACCTAGGAGTTGGAGTGCTGCCTCCTGGGTGACAGAGCGAGACCCTGTATCCAAAGAGAAAAAAAAAAAAAAAAAAAAAGGAAGGGAAGCATTTTAATATAGCATAATCTGATTTTATTTTATCAGCAACTCTACTCCTAGGAATTTGTCCTAAAGAAATTATCATGGGTTTACCCAAAGATTTATTTTCACTATTATTCATTGCTGTTTTGTTTATTATGGGGAAATTTTGAGAAACAACCTACATATTTAACTATTGGAGATTAGCAAAATAAAATATTCCTAAAATGAAATGATATATATGTGTTTAAAAGATGTTAGGAAAAGGTTCATGGAATGTTGTTTTTAAAAATGCAATATGAAATTGTATATATTGCGTGATTCCATTTTTGCAAATCAATGAATGTGTATTTATAAATATAAAACTATTATGTATATAATCACCAAAATACCAAACAGTAGTTATCACTGCATGACATTATGAGTAATTATCTGCACTTTCTAGATTTATGCAATGAAAAATATGACTACCATAATCATTTCATGAACTTACCTATTTGACTTCATATTTTGCTGCTTTTTACAGAAATATAACCCATGCAACAATGGGACTGCCAATCAAAAGTGGAATTATGTGGAAAATATGAAAACATTTATGGCCTTTCATAGCACTGCCCTGAATAGGGAAATTACGTCAGCAAATTATGCTGGTGTTTGTACATCATCTGTGATTAAAGAAGAAAACATTGACCAACCGGTAAGTGGTTCCTTCCTCTTGAAGATAAAAGAAAAACAGGCTAAAATAGGGTCACTCAATAAAGCAAGAAACTTTTTTTCCCTAGAAAACCTTATGTTTGTATAAGTTGAATACTGATATTTGAATGACATCACTTAGCCTCTGTGATTCTGGTTAGGAAAGAATGAAGAAAAATTATGAGGAAAAAACAAATTAGACAGTCTATATAAAAGTTCTTTAAATTTTTATTGTGGAAATTTTCATACGTATTTCAAAGTAGAGAGACTAGTACAGTAAGTCTTCCTTTACCCGTCATGCAAATTGAACTATTATCAAGGTTTTGCCACATTTGCCAATCTTTGATGTGCTATAATTGTACCTCTACATTAAGTACATACTTCTAAAAATTTTGGACATTTTTTGACATACTTATCATGCCACTGTCACAACTAACAAAATTAACAATAATTCTTCGGCCATCTAATACTCTGTCCTTAATCAAATTTCCCGGGTTGTCCTAAAAATTCTTGTTATGGTTTGTTGGTTTGAGTCAAGATTCAAAGAAGGTCCCCAAGTGACATTGGGTTACATAATTTTGGTCCATTGTGATATAGAATGTCCCATATTTGCATTTGTTTGTTTCCTTGTGGCATCTTTTGACTTGTTTCTTCATCTCCCATAATTCCTGTAAATGAAATTGAACATTAGAGTTGCAATTAGATTTATGTTTAAAATTTTTTGGGCAGAATCTTCATAGGTTTTCCTGCATGTTTCCTACTTATCACTTATGCAGGCAATGTCTAGGTTTTCCATTTTTAGTAATAATAGTTATCAGTGGGTTTAGGTGATTATAACCTGATCCCATATTAAAAATTCCCAATGACTTTTCATCTAATATCACCCTTTTATTTTAAAAGGGTCAATTTTGTATAATTCTATCATTTTCCCTGCATTTATTAGCTAAACTTTTAATATAAGGAAGAATTTTACCTCATCAACTAGATACTTGACTACCCAAAAATATGGTTTGTAAGTGAAGGTAGGATAAATGCTTAATTCTTTCTAATATCTTTCTAGTGTAACAAACCACCTGAAAATGTAATAGCTTAAACTAACAACCCATTTTTGTTTTGTGGACCAGCAATTTGGGCTGGGCTCAGCTGGGCAGTTCTGCTGGTCTTGCTGCCATTTACTAACGTGGCTATAGTCATCTGGTGGTTCTTCAGTGGTTTTGGTGGTTCTCTGCGGACCAGATGGTCAAAGATGGTCTCCTTCATGTGTCCAGTGGTTGGCAGACTGTTGACTGGGGGCACTGGTCGTTCAACCACATGCCTTCTCCAGCAGGCTAGCTCAAGTTTGTTCACGTTGTAGTCTCAAGGTTCTAATTTTAGCCAAAAGCAAACAAGCTCCATTGTGCAAGCACTTGTTATGCATTTGCTAGTGTTATGTTGGCCAAAGCAATTCACATGTCCTTGCCCAGATTCAAGGAAAGAAGAAAAATGAGAAAGAAAGTGCTTCTTGATTGGAGGAGTATCAAAGCCACACTCCAAAGGGCATGCAAACAAGGATGGGACAGTTTTATTGTGGTCACTTTTACAGATAATCTGCCACACTTTCTAATGGGCACTTTTGGAAGTTATAGCTGGTTCCAGTTTACTTCCAGTGGTCTTCAATGAGTTGTAGTTTTGTTTTTATTTGTTTGGGTTGTGTTTGCTTTTACTTATATTGTTAGCATCATTATAAACTCATTGGATTTTTTATATTTATTCATATTTAAAGTGTTTTAATTATTCTTTTTGGTGCTCCCAAATTGTCCCTCTTTAGGCCAGTGGGGGCTCCTTCATGTTGGCTCCTGTGTCTTTTTCAACATGATTCCTTTACTCTTGGATGGCTTCTTTTCTTTCTGGGCACAAAAAAATGTTCTTTTCTTATCCTGTATTAGTATATTTCTTGCTTCAAATCTGGAACTGGCTATTTCTCCAAGAAACCCTGATTTTGGACATAAGTTATGATCATGGGTGTTGAATTGTCATTATTGAGTTTGGAAATACTTTAAAATATAAGTAATAGGGAGCAGAATAATGCCTTTATGTTGAAATTTCAAATTTAGCATTTGGGGATGATAAAAGTAGTTTATTTATATTATATTGTAAAGTATTTTATAGAAATGCTATCATAATATGGATACACCTGTATAAAACGATGTTTGTCTCCCATTTCAGGGATACTATTATCTCTCACCTGGTGGAAAAAGAAAAAAGCTCTGCTTGGCTTGTGGACGATCCATGAGAACAAAGAAGGGACTGAAAGAGTTGCTTCCAGGGGTTCCATTCTTTTGCGTTTCAGGCTCCAAGACTCAGAAGCCCTTCTCACGAGGGCCGTTCAAGGTCATTAATGTGACTGAGGTGTGTAATGATCTGAGGTCTGCTAATGCACGTGTGGCAACAATTTGGAAACTTTGATGCATTCATTATCTGCCTTGCACTCAAGTTCATCCAATTCATCTTCCTCAGATGCACCTTTACCATTCTACCTGCATTGATTTCCTTTTCCCCATTGTAATTTAAAATACATTGTCTATGAATAGTTCGATATACCCTTTGAAGTTAATTGGGCACTTCTGCAGCTTTAATCATCTACTGACACTTTTCACTGTTCTCAGTGTTGCTTTTAGGTGAATCTTTACTTAGCAAATCTTTACTTAGCATAGCAGCTTTTTTGCCTATATCCACAGGATAAACTCCTTTTTACTAGTATGGAACATTTCAGGGGGAATTTGACATGTCATTGTTAATGACTGTTCAGGTTGGGTGCCTGAATTCGCACATCCATGTCTAATATTATTTAGAGTTCATGGAGGAAAAAAAAACCTCTGTCACTTTCCTGTGACCCTAATTTAAAATGGCACCATTTAAAAAATCCTTCCCTTCAAGTTTAGAAGTGAAAAGAGCTAAGCGAACTTACATACTTGAATTTAAAAAAGGAGTAATTCCTAAAAGGTGAGGAACCTTCCAGCCTTGGTGTGCTCTCCAGGGCTCTCTCACCTCTAATCCTGATACACTTGGGTGAGGTGAGGTGGGCAGTAACAGGTTACAATAAACATCAACTGAAACAATGACTCAGAAGGTGAAAGGAAGTCAGTCCTCCAGGAAACCTGGAGGCATTTTGCTTTGTTTTAGAGATAGTGAGATAGTGTTAGAGAGGTGGAGGGGAGCTAATTGGAAAGAATCCCCAGTGTTATAGCTTCTCAGACAGAGCTCTGCCCTTGGGGCAGCATCCTAGGTAGGGATGCAAAGGGAAAGCTGAAGAGTGGTGTTCACCACCCTCATTACCATGTGGTTAAGGCTATACTCATTCCCCTCCTCGTCCATCTTCACCATGGGATGGCATCATCCTAAAGTTAAAAATTCAGAGACTATCTGTAATGTTAGTAGCTCTGGCATCCTTCTTCCCCTTTTCCTGTAGCAGAGGAAAGCAAAGCAAAAAAGTCAAAACAACAACCACAACACAAAACAAACAAACAAACAAACAAACAAATGAAAACAACCAAGAAAATACTAGATACACATGGCAGATGCCCAAAGTCACCTAGTGACTCAGTGACAGGTCTGGAAAGAGAACTCAGGAATTCTGATCCAATGTCCTTCCCACTTTAGCATCAACTATCTATAGCATAAAAAGTAAGTATTGCAAAATTTAGATGCCACACACACACACATACACACACACTTGTTAAATGAAAGGACTGAAGTATACCAAAAGAACAAAACTAATAAAAGAAAAAAGTTTGAGTAAATGTACAATTTTTTTAAATAAATCAGGCTGATTTATCATCTTATGAGGCTGAAAAAACTCTAAGTTATTATGAAGAACGTCTATTATCTTTACGGATGGAGACCTGCACGCAAGCTGTATCTCACAGTGGTATGGCAGCTACGCACCAGAAGGCAGTGAAAATAATTGCATACAAAAATGGGGATGGATATCGTAATGGGAAATTAATTGTGGCTGGAACATTCCCCATGGTAAGTGGCTATCACTTAAATGCTGCTTGCATCCTCAGAGGTAATGATAATGGCAGTTCTTCTGACAAGAAAAAGCAGTGGGATTGAGTGATAAATGTCCCTGACCAGACTCGCCAATTTAAGCTGATGAGATCAAGATCTCTGTTTACTTAAAGACACTCTTTTTTATTCTATTTCTGTGGCTACAGACTTAGAAAAATGAGAAACCAGAATATGGTTTTTAGATTGGGTCCAGAGTCCAGATATGCAAGGTGGGGGACGGGGCAAGGGGGAAAAAAGCTCCCAGATTTTCTTTATTCTCACGACAGAATTTTTTGTCTGCCTTGCTTCTCACGCCAGCTTCAAACTGTATGTCATCTGAGTAGTCTAAGAGATGCCACCTCATTTATCTTCTGGAGCATCTGAGCACTTACTTGTTGATAGGGTGTTTCATTTCATTTCTGAGTTGGAGAAATGGGGTTGTGTTAGGAGGAACTATGTGGTCTCTCTTGGCGGCTACTCCCCACCATTGTAGGAAGAAAGGAGAGCCCAGAAAGCCCAGACCCAGCTTTATCCTTCCATTGCTTGTGATTATCTTGTCTTTACATTCTGGCCAATACCTTTAAGAATGTATTTTTACAAGTGATGTTAAATATAATATGGAGTTACCCTGCACACTTCCTTGCAAACACACACATCTGTTCATTCACCTCTTTCGTTGAAAACAAATGGAATTTTTATGAAGATATTACTGTTCAATGGACTAAGCAAAGTACAGAAGTTAGTGACTTCAAGATTTGCCCAGGGGTCCACAGCTGGCTTTTATGGTCTTTGGCAAAAATATTAAACTTTCAGCCTGTTTTCCCATCTTCATAATGGAGGTAATAATACACATCGGTTCTTGCTTCGAAAGTTAACTATTTGTTTATTTTAAAGCAGTTCATCAATATGAAGTATTATAACAATCTTATACCTTATAAAGCAACAAAACCGAAAGTGGATTTCTAGGTTGAACATTTCTTAGAAAATACTCTGTTGATAAAATGTATTGAGATACATTAACAGCTGTGTTGAGTTTTTGGAGCTAGGAATTTTTACTGCTGGATTGGACTAATGTTGCGAGATTAGGTAGGACAATCTATAATAATATCAGAAATCTTTTCTCCAAAGATCAGTAGTTATTCAGCTTTCTATTTTGTCAAACTAAAGGATTTTCTCAGATTTCTAAAATGACAAGCACTTTATTATTATTTTCAATTCTATCACTATTTCCTGTCAGTTCCTTACAGCCTGTGTTATCTAGCTTCTTACAGAATGCACAGAACAACTTGGGCTTGCCCAAGCAGCCTCAAAAGTGTATACCAAAGACGGAACTACAGTCTTTACCTTGCGTGATTTGGTTTTATGGGCTCTAGATCAATTCTTTATCCAGAGGGACTCCAAGGAACAAAAGAAAGACTCCGCTCCTGTTGGAACAGAAGAGTTAACTATGAAAAGTATGGAAAGTTGGCTACATTCTACAGGATTTAGCTGGTCCTATTTATGTTTGATCGTGAAAAAGTAAAATGTGATTCTTTCATTTAGATACTTTTTCTAGAATTTCAAAATCATAAGAGGCTACTTTTGTAAGTGATTCCAAGAGTATCAATGAGATTCTCATGTTGTTTTTACCTTATAGAATAATAAGAAAAATTTCAAAAATTAATGTAAATTTTGATTTCAGCACTGAAATAATAAATAAGTTGCACAGAATTAACAAAATATGTTTGACAGTTCAGCTACTTAATAGAGCATGAGCATCTTTTGTCCTTAAACTCAGAACCAAAACCAACTAGAGACCACTTAAGAAACTGATCAATGCAAATCTCTTCCAATTGTTAGCAGAGGTGTCCTCTCTATATGTCTCCTCTTCTCCAACTCCCCATCTCTGCCCTGCTCATCTCCTCTCCTTCTATAAAATCCCAGAAGCACCAGGCAATGGCCCTCTATTGCAGCTTTTAGCACATTTCATTATAATTATCTGTTTACACCTTTGTGTATCTCATTATACTATAGCTTGAGGGCAAGGACTGTGTCCCAAACAACAATTTGCTAAATAAAAGCAAGTCATGCTAGTAGTGATTCAGTAGAGTTTTGTCAGTGTGAGATTTTCCCCTATTATTGTATTGAGAGACATAGTTCAGAGGTTAAGAGTGTGGGTTTTGGAACCAGAATACCAGGGTTCAAATCCCAGCTCTGTCACTTGCTAGCTGAATGACTTTGGGCAAGTTGTTTAACCACTATGTACTTCAACTTTCTCATCTGTAGAATGAAGATACTGATAGTCACTTACTTCATGGAATTTTTATGAGGACCAAAAGAATATACACATACACACATTCATAGTGAATATTATCTTAGTCCGTTTTGTGCTGCTATGACAGAATACAACAGACTGGGTAATTTTTAAAGAAGAGAAATTTATTTCTCGCAGTTCTGGAGGCTAGGAAATCCAAGATTATGATGCTGGTAGGTTTGGTTGTCCGGTGCGGGCTACATACTCCAGAGGGAAGGAATCCTGTGTCCTCACATAGTGGAAGGCAGAAGGTCAAGAGAGCCCAACACTCTATGAAGCCTCTTTTTTAAGGGTTTTGATCTCATTCACAAGGAGAGGAGCCCTCATGACCTAATCACATCTTAAAGACCCTATCTCCCTTAATATCATCATGTTGGGCATTAAGTTTTAACACTTGAATTTTGGAGGGGACACATTCAAACCATATAAAATGTATCTATGTATCTATATCTATATAGATATATTCACTTGAATATATATATTCAATATCTGTATTCATTTGGTCCTCATAAATATGAATATATATTCATAAAAATGTATATGTGTATGTGTGTGTGTGTATATTATACACACACACACACACACACACACGCACACACACATATATATATATCTTACTTACTGCCTGGTTGATGTTTACCAAACATTCAATGAATATTACTTGTCATTATGTATAGGATATTATCTTTTTTGTTTTCTAATGGGTTTTAAGAAATAATTATGTGAACATTTAATGCCTAGCTGATCACTAAAGCATATAGTTCTATCTTTATTTGGCATATAGAATATCTGAATTCAGGGTTCTATAAGATTATAATTTCAAACATTCTTCTTTCAAATTCTTATTTAAAACCTGGTTGGAAGTAATGCTATTTGTGCAGGACTATCAGAGGGTATCCTTTTGGTTTCATCCCTTCTTCCCTATATTCTAGTTATCCTTAAATCAAGCAGAGCCATCAGTGGGCTGCCCCCTTTTTAGAATTGTGGCTTGGTGCTATGCCATCAGTTGGCATTGAGGAACTTTGAAATAACAGCTGTTGGTCAGAAGTCAGCATAGTACCTACTATGCAGGCAGTGGTTAAGAGCACAGGCTCTGGAGGCAGATGGCCTGGATTCTAATCCTGGCTCTGCCACCACCCAGCTATATCACTAAACCTTAATTACCTTATTGTAAAAGAGAAATTGTAATAAGACCTATCTCAAAGTTTCTTTTTGAGAATCACGTGACACAATGTATGTAAAGGTATTGGTAAAATGCCCAGCACATAGTGAGTTGTCAATATATATTAATTTCTATCCTTCTATTGAAGGATACTATTAGCTATATTGCAAATAACCTATTTATGGAGACCCTTAAATTAATTTCTCTCAGATCTCAAAATTAAGACAAGTTCATCTTCTGAGGAGTTTATCTGTATGGGCCAGATGAAACTGGAAACTGTGTTTTCCTCTTGGCTTTGGCTACTAGGAAGTTCATGGTTCTAATTTTGCTTTATCTATAGCAAATAAAAACAGAGCAGTATTGTGTTTAATAATAAAAATAATATCTAGCCTTTACTGGATGCTTACCAAAGTAAATAGGCTGAACACTCTTTCTCTGAAGCACTTTACTGTTTTTCTTTTAATCTTCCTAATAGCAGAATGAGATAGATATTATTATTCATTAAAAATATAAGGCTTTAGTCTATTCCTATATTCCTATTCCCCTTTACTTGCTTTTTTTAACCTTCTATTTTTCCCATTTCAGAGTAGGTATTTTGATAAGCCATGTCAAATTTCTTTCAGTTCTAGGTGATGTGTAAGAAAGAAATGAAAACATATTTTCAATCATGTTAGTTTAAATTCTTTGGTTGCATATTAAGTTTCTGACCAAATTTATGTATCGATTTCTGGTTTTGGTAATGCTTCTTTAAATCATATTATTAATGAAGAATGAAATATATTGACTAAATGAATGAATTCAGAAAGCAAATTTATTCTTTATTCATTGAGCAATGGTAGATGTGTTATTTTTTTCCCCCAGAAAAACCGAGAATGAACGTGAAAAACAAATTATTTCCAAAGTCAGTGACACCTGATAGTTTGGATGGAATTGATGAGTCTGTGCTCGCCCTCATCCTTAGAAATCCTATTGCCATCTGGGTATCTTGTGGTGAACCATTTCTACCTCCAAATGGTAAGTTTCTTGTTTTTGCTTTCTTTCAAACAGGTATATGAGGAGAGAGAGAAATAGATTTTATGTCACCATAAGAAAATGAATTAAATGTGTATAATGTTAACATAATAACATCGCATTTATGCAAAGAACGGGAGGGCCATCAATTAATATGTGCACAAGGATAGCTATATTTCCATATTCGCACAATTGTCTGTTTTTTTCTTACTGGAATGGAGTATTCTGCATGGAAAAACGTCTAATTTAGTTGATAAAGAGATCCTTGGTCTATAAAACTGAGAATAATGGTATGCATTAGAAAATAACAAATGAGTTTAATTCACACTGAGGACGACCTGTCTGCACATTTTCATTTTTAAGAATTGCACCCTTTAGGCAGTAGGTGGATGTTTAAAAAATGAATGGTTCCAAGCCAGGCTTTCATCACCTCCAAATAGTTTGTGGAAGTAGAAAATGAAATATGGCTATTGCATATGGTAAATCTATATAATAAAACAGCATCGTTCTTCTTCTTTTTTCCCCTCTCCATTCCATAAAAAAATGCCTTAAGCCCTGTCGTCTTTCAAATGAGGTTTCTTTTAATGACCCTTACCTTTTAATTACTTGTTTCTAATTGAATCTATTTCTTGAAGCAGAAAGTTCTTTATAAATTATTGGTGTACATGATAAATTACTGTTGACAAAATAATGCAAAACAAAATATCACGTATTGTTATTATTCTAGCTTTGCAGGAAGCAGAAAAATTAGAGAAACAAAACTGGCTAAAAAAGGATAAAATTTTGGCTGATCTGGATACCATGAAACACAAAATGAGACAGTTAAAAGGTCCGTATGAACTAGACAAAGCATCACTATGTTTAATTCAAAACGTAACCTCACATTGCTGATGGTTATTTTCTAACATTATATACTAGGTGTTTAACCAATGAATACTATATAAATATTATGTTACATAAATCAGTTGAGTAAAGTCTAAAACTTAATATATCTTTTTATACTAATTTTATATGTGTAATTTTTATATTGAAATTAATACCACATGGCTTATATATACATTAAAAAAGTTAGGAGGGTGTCTGGGCCAGATAACCCATCCTGTTGCTTTAGAAATAATCCCTGAAGTGACATTTTATGAATTAGTCTTTAAACAAAACTTGCCATTCCTTTGGTATACTGGGGAAGAAGTTTGTTTTTTTTTTTTTTGTTTTTTGTTTTTTAATAATCTAAATGAGGAAGTACTACAATCTTTAAAAGTCAATGTCAGTAACTTAAATAACTCCTCCTTTTTATACAGGGTAAAATATGCCGAAGTGATCAATTGGTGTCCTCTTCTATTCTCTTTATCATAGAATCTTAGGTTCCTGACCTTATACTATTCCCAGCACTTGAGATACAAATGTTTCTTTGGGGAAAAACAATATACCATGGACTTTAGTCTAGTACAGAACACATTTCCGTAATTGCCATAGCAGAATTTCAGCTACTGAGTATGTGCACTATCTTGTGTCAAACGCATATGAATCTTGCTTCAATAAACAGCACAACTTGTCCTAGGTGCACTAGACAGAACTCTGGTTTGAAATGGCTATTGTCCAGTTCTTACCAAAAGAAAGGTTGGGTGTAAGTGGAAAGCACCTCTTACTCCTACTAACCTCTACTACTCCTATTACTAGACATTTTCACTTGAATATCCCATGGACATGTCCAAAAGTAAAGCTGTCATATTATCCCCACACCAATGCCTCCTTTGCTTCCTCTAGTAGTAGATTCTATCACTGTCCACCCAGGTGTTCCATCTCAGTAACCTGTGAGTTATTCTTGGCATCTCCCTCTCTCTCACCTTTTCCAAGCAAATATTCAGTAAGTCTTGTTACTTTGAATCTGTCAAGTTAATCTCAAATGAATTCCAACCCTCTCAGTCCCTACTGTTATCTTCCAAGTTCAAGCTAACGTCATCTATTTCTTGCATTAGTGTAACAGTTTTCTAACTGGTCTTTGTGCTTCTAGTCTTGACAGTAGTTTCGCTTCTATGAACAGTGGTGACATTCTGGAGTTAAAGTGATTATACAAAAATGCAAACGTGTTATGGTACTCTAGGCATAAAACCTTTCAAGGCTCCCTATTATCTTTAGGGTGAAATTGAAAGTCTTTAATGTGACTCTTTGGAAAAACTCAAACATTTTTTCCTTAGCTCTCACATCACAATAATCATCAACACAGAAGGCTTCCATGACCAAATGTGGGGAAGTGTTTCTCCCCATCACCAAGTGAGCAATCAATTCTGCAGCAGACACCAACTGGGTGTCCTCCCATTCAATCCCTACACTGTCTACCTGGAGACAGTGTTAGATCCCACAGGTTGGCCACTTAGTCCCCAAAACTACCTCCCTTCAGACACCAGTCACAAGTCCAGGCCTCTGGAACTTCTGGCCAACCAGCTTTAAGTTGGGGTTCCCACAACCCTGTCTTTAGATTCGATTAGTTTGCTGAAGCAGCTCACAGAACACAAAGAAACATGTTTACCAGTTTATTATAAAGTGTACATATGAAGAGATGCAGATCGTAGGGTATAAGGAAAGGAGCTTCCATGTCCTCCCAGGGCATGCCACCCTCCAGGAACCACCTGTGTTTTGCTATCCGAAGCTCTCCTAACCCAGTCATGTTGGGTTTTTATGGACACTTCATGACATCAGCATTCCTTCTCCCTGGGGATGGTGCAGGACCCTCTCTGCAATGAGAGTCTTACGACTTTCAGAAGGGGGGTTTGGGGGTGGGGAGGAAGGTTAGAGTCCTGCCTTGGGACAGGTGAAAGGAAAGCAGGAGAAGGTCAGAGAGATCCTGTTTCCTGAGGGCTAACACACCCAACATTATAACAAAAGACTGTAACAAGGGCTATGGGAGTTAGGAATCAAGAAACCATGGACAAAAAACACACAGTGGCCCTTTATGATCTCGTTCTCTTTTAAATTCCCCTTTCTCCTTGCCCACTGATCTCCATACATTTTAACTTTCTTTTAGTCCCTCAGACATACTATAGACTTTCTCAACTCTGAGCTTTTGGTATAATTCAGTTTCCTCTGCACCAAAGTCTTCTCTCTCCTGTCCTCTTGGGTTGCTCCTATTTATTTTCTGTTTTTTAGGTTACTTGTTGCTTCTTCCCAGAAGTTTCCTCAACATTCCAAGCCTGGGATAATGTGGTTTATCACACCCTGACCGTTCCCTCTGATAGTCCTCATCACATTAGTCTAATTACCTGTTTATGTGACTGTCTTTCCTATGTTAGATTATAAATTCTGTACTCTTCTAATTTGTTCTCTGAATAGTTGTAGAATGAATTAAAGAATGAATGGAATTTCAACCATTCACTCCAGTGAGTTTTCTAAGCTCTATTCCTGTATCAAATTAAATCAATAGAAAGCAACATCCTGAAAATAGCAGCTGGCAGAGCTGCCTTTACTGAATTCAGATTTTATATCATGTCTTCAGCTTTTATTACAGTTAAGTATTGAAAAGGCATTTAAAGTTCATTTGGCATCATCTATAATATCACCGTTAAAAGCAGTCTATATTTGGCCAGTTGACGTCCATTACAGAGGGATCCATTGTTGTAGTTACTCTCAGAATTTAGTGCTAGGATAAATCTTGTCTCTACTGACAAACTGGTATGTTTTTTGCTATTAAATATAAATTCAACACATGCTTATAAAATACTTACTATGAGGAAGGCCTTTTTCTACCTGTTGGGATTATTAGAACAAATAAGAATGTCTTAGCTCCATTAACTGCAATACCTATAAGATTGTGAGTTTCTTGAGGGTTGGATAAAATGGGAGATATAGGAGGTATGAACAGTTGCTGAATCAACTATTTTGTATTTTTGTAGCCATTGGTAAATTCAATAAGTGTCTATTGAGCATATACTATGCACAAAACACTGTGCTGAACTGATTTTACATTTCATTTGTAAGCATGCTAATATTAATCATATGCTAATATGATTAATATAATGCTAATATTAATCATAATACTAGTAATTACTTTGTAGAGTTTTTATGATTAAGTAATCAATGTCAAATATTTACTACATAGTTAACAGATAATAAATACTCAGTAAATATTGGTATAGGAACACCTGAGAAGGCAACCCATTTTCCCACTTGAGGTTATAAAACTGATAAACAAAACTCAGGAATGGCAGATCAGGTAAAGTATCACCTTAGTCACATATAAAGGCAATGCTGAAGCATTTAATTTAGTGTGAAAACTAAATAAAGCTGCAATCAGAAGCCCAAATTGGGTGGACATACCCTTCCAGACACAGGGGATGCTGAACAAAGTGGGCCTTCCAGTAAGGGAGGGGAATGGAGAGAGCTGTCTAGCACGAAAGAACAGCAAAGCACTCATGTTCTCTAGCATCTGAGAAAAAAAATGGTAAAAATGGGCCAAGAATCCTCAGCTTATTTTTCCCAATTTCCAATCAGAAAAATCATCTGCAATATCAGTGGCGCTCCATTCACTTGAAATGAAACAATAGGAGTAGGGAAGAGGTATGCCCCATTAATAGTTAGCTATTATCATTACTATCCCCTGATCTCATGTGAAATAAAATAGGATGTATGGAAAAATGTAATAAGAAAATAAATTATTCAGTACGTTATCGCTTGGTTGCAATTTATGTTATTCTTACCTACATAAATAATAGTTTATTACAAAAACCTTTCCCCAAACTAAAACCTTTTGTGATGACATTATGTCTCTTTATGAAAATTATAGTGCAAATGCATTCATTTTCTCAAGACCATTAGAAGCAAGTTGACAAACACCAAATCATGCATAATGATCTTTTTTCCTGTTTTCTATACTCAATCCCCACCTCTCAACAGTATAAATGATAAACTATTGCTGAACTGTCTTTATTTGAACAAAATTTTAGTGTTCAAAATGCATTATAAATAAAATATTTGTTGAAATATTATTTATAAAAGTTTATGTGTCATAAATTAATGTTATCTGCCCTCTATAAACAGAACTGTAGATAAACTATTTAGTATAAGTTCATGTTATGTATTTGTGAGGTACCACTGTGGTCTTCTCCAAAACTAATGACGTTGTCACTGTAACTCATTGACTGATTCAATTATGCTTTCTCCACATCCATAAATTGCATATGAATCCTTATTAGCTACATAGAGTTCTGGTTTCTCTGAAAAGTCGTTGCTACCATTTATTTTTATTGCTGGATCTATTTCCATAAACTTAAGCTACCAGAGCACAAATACTTTATCCTCTGCAAGTATTGAATTATTTTCCAAGAGTTTTGTTTGTAGCCATAGTCTGAAAATCTGCCCATTAAGAGTATGTTGGCAACAAAATTAAGACTCAACTTCATTTTAATAGTTTTATTATTTTATCAACCTAAGTGTTTACTTTCTCAAAGAAGCCTCCTCTGATGCCTCAGATTAGGTTAGCAACTTGTTAGAAGCTGTTATAGACCCTGTACTTCCATGGTGCAGCATAATTGCAATCAACTATTGGTGTAATCATTTCCTTGACATCTGCCTTCCCCTCGAAATTTGAGACAATGTTTGTACTTGCATTATCCATCACAATGCCTGACCGATAGTTATTGCTCAAGGTAGATTTCTGGAAAGAATACATAAGAGAAAGCATTGTTTTTACTTAAGAAATTTAGAGGTCAGTATGAAACTCAGGGCTGAGCGTATCTTCAACACAGAAAAACAATTTCATAAATGTGACTTTTAAACCCTCTTTTATTAGAATTTTAAGTGGTTTAGTTGAAAGAATGTATAAACTGGAATTATCACATATTAAATTGTGCCTGTGATTCTTTAGAATACATTCCAATAAATATTTTCTCTTACCACAGCATCTTAACAGCATAGAGGGCACAGCAGAGGTGTCAGAAACTAATCGTGCTCACAGGGTATTATTAGATAGGAAAAAAAAAAGGCTCCTGTCTCTTGGGTTAATATTATTTTAGAAATACTTAATCCCCAGGCTGCTAAGCTAATTGTGGGGGAAAGCCTTATTATTAGTGAAGAGAACAAAACATATGTTCCAAGACTGGAAGAGATGATAGGAACTATATAAGGTCACGAATTCTATTTGACTAAATTACCGCTGAACCATATAGTGGATGTGAGGCTGGGGCCAGTGTGGAAGTCAGCATGTTATCTTTCTTTGCCATCTGTAGAGTGAGTATGCGTATCCTGACTATTTAAAGCCTCAAGCTCCCATATGAAGAGGTATTGTTAGATATTATTACCTTAGGCATCTTTGCTTTTATGATATATTTAGTATTTCAGCCTATCCTCCTAGGTGGAATGATTTATGCATAGAAAGCCAAACCAATTTATTTGAAATCTGAAAGCCTATCGTCAGAAACAAAATTTCTAGAGACTTGTTTCCTCAGGGCGGCGAGTAGCAGCATGTCAGCCGGCCACCATGGTTCCCACCAAGAGCCCTGTGCAGCCAGTAGTGGCTGAAGGAGGCTGGACCAAGCAGACTCAAGAGGAAATTAAACTCATGGAACTTATAAGACATACAGAGGTATGTTCATTAGGATTCCAAACATTAAAGGCTCTGCCTCTTTTACAAGCATTTGAAAGTACAATATTGCATTTAAAATTATTCTATTAATACATTTCTCAGCATCTGATCGGTTATGGCCATATAAGCATATGCCAAGCATTGAGTTGGCATTTGGAGAGTAGCTATCTAAAAGACAGCCAGCTCATGTGAAAGTCTGCTTTGTTTGAATGGAGACCAGAAATTATGACCTTAGCAAAGAAGAGAAAAAGGCCCAGTGGATATGTACAAAGGTAGTTGTAATAAGTGTAGTCAAGTTGAGCCTTATGGCTTCATTGCTCATTACTCCTAAGGGCATGTCTTAATATGTAAAAAGAGCAAGGAGCAAAATACTAATTGC
Source organism: Indri indri (assembly GCA_004363605.1). NCBI lineage: Eukaryota > Metazoa > Chordata > Mammalia > Primates > Indriidae > Indri > Indri indri. The sequence goes on along the minus strand of RJWJ010020372.1, from coordinate 5,522 downwards.
GATGGAGACTTTCAGAAGTGAAAAATTCAAAAAGTGATTTCAGTCCAATTGGTTAATCAGTCAGGATTGCCAGATATAAAAAAGTTGAAAAGATAAAGGTCAGCTGTTGAGAGAGGACTGGGGAGAGAGACCAGGGAAAACTTTTTGCTTTGTGAAGTTTTTCATCAAAATGATATGTTCCTATTTAATAGGGTTTCTCAAATTCGTGGAATGTGTTCAGTCTAAATCTTAGGCATGTGCCTGAGTCAAGGTTACTGGAAAAAAGAAATTGACATTGCTAGAAATATGACTTCTTGCCAAGCTAAGACGGATAAATCACTGACCAGGGAATGAATGCAAAGCATTGAACTAGGACATGCTTGAAGCAGGATAAAAAGCTGCCTGGCAGGGATCTGGCAAAGTGTAAGATGTATTATAAAAGACAGCAAGTAAGGACTTAAACAACATTCATGTATACTCCCTTATGTGTTTTTTGGTTAAAGGAAATGATGTTGTGATTCTAATCAAAAACTCATTTGTTAGATGCAGAGAAACCTCTCAGTAGGAGAAACACCATGCAGAAGTCCAGAAACACATCTCTCTTCGTTTCTTCACATTATAAATGAAAGTTCAGTGCTTTGCCAAAATAAGTGCTTCATTATTGTTATTACTCTAATGGTTGTTATTGCCTTTAGTGTTTCATTGAAGCAAGGGGCATTTGCTGAAAAGTCAGTGAAAAGAGAGGTTAATGCAATTAAAAGTTGCTTCCTAAAATTTTTTCAATATAGTTTAATCACAGGATATTTTTGGCTTTCATCACATTCTTTACACACGCTAAACAGACAGTTCTTTAAACATGACATTCTCTGGGCATTTTTTGACAGGCACACCTTTCTGAAGTCCAAGAACTGCAATCCAAAAGAAATTCTCAAACTGTGTCTACAGCCAAGCAGAGCAGCCTATATAAGCAACCCAAGACAAAACGAGTATGGATTTATCCAAATGGAGGCAGACCTGAGTACGGCACTTACGCCTGGGGTAGAACTATTTCAGAGGTAAGTCTAGTGTGAAATGAGTGTTCAAATCCCAGCTCTGGCATTTCTTTTTTTTTTTTTCTTTTGAGACAGTGTCTCACTCTGTTGCCCGGGCTAGAGTGCCATGGCGTCAGCCTAGCTCACGGCAACCTCAAACTCCTGGGCTGAAGTGATCCTCCTGCCTCAGCTTCCCAGGTAGCTGGGACTACAGGCATGCACCACCATGCCCGGTTAATTTTATATATATGTATTTTTAGTTGTCCAGCTAATTTCTTTCATTTTTTCAGTAGAGATGGGGTCTTGCTCTTGCTCAGGTTGGTCTCAAACTCCTGAGCTCAAACAATCCGCCAGCCTCAGCCTCCCAGAGTGCTAGGATTACAGGCATGAGCCACCATGCCTGGCCTAGCATTTCTAAATTGTTAGGTCAGATAAATTACTTTACTTTGCTGAACTTCATTTTCTCATCCATAAAATGGGAATCATACTTTTCTTGCAGGGTTGATCTGATAACTAAATGAGCTTATATGTGTGAAAATGGGAAATCCAATGCTGTCTAACATATGTATGAATCTGAATACTACACTTGGCAAGCAGAGAATGATGCCAGCTAAACCCACTCTAGCCAAAGACTGAAGTCTAAATTTTAAAAATAACTTTCCTCATCTATTAAAAATCCAGTTTACAAAAGAGTAATTTTTTTCCACCCATCATGAATTATGTAGTAGATCTGTTGTACATTAGGAAAACAATAATAGTCAGTAGAGAAAGCCTATCATATTCCTACTATCCTACAGTCGTAGAACAGGCAGAATTCCTACTTCCCAAAGTTAAAACATTGACTAAGGAAAAGATGAGTAGCGGTTCATTTATTGTTTATAATTTCAGGAATATAATTCTAAAATTTGACATTCATCCTAATCTTTAAATGAAAATTTTAGGCACATATCAAATAAATTTTGATAGTTTTTTTAAGTCTCATCTGTGGCAGTCATATCTTAAATAGTAATTTGTCTTTTTTATTTTGCGAAATGATTTCATGAATTTTTCTGGGACAAGAGAAAGTCACATAAAGATGAGATGTTGCTGAGGGGTGGTGGAAAGCCAAGATGGTGAAATAGACTGCCTGGAGAAGTTCATGGAAGCTGGTGAGAGCACCTAGATGAGCAGGGCCATCTCAGATGAGTTCTGCCCCTACAGACTTGTCCAGTTTCAAAGTTCAAGGGAAGAACACTTTTCTTTGGTAGGAAGTTCTAATAAGAATGGTGACAGCAATTGCATCTCAGAAGCTGACAACCAATTTGCTATACTTGAGAAGAGAAAGATAAAAATGCGGAAAATGTGTACTTGAAACTAGGAATACAAGTAAAGGACCTTCGTACACCTGGGAGAAAGAATGGAAAGTGATTTTTTAAAAAGAAGTGAAAGTTTTTCAGAAGAGAACTTCCTAGAAAAAGCACTGTGACAAAGTTGGAATGTTTTTTTCCCTGCTAGTTTCTTCAAAAAATCACAGAGTTCATGTTATAGATGCCAAGTTTTAAAATGCACTTAACCATTGCTACTAGAACTAATAAAATAGTGAGAGAATATGAAATGATTAACAGGTAAAGGGTATGAAAGGGACAATGGGAAAAGACAGCCTATCAGATTCAGGATAGTAAAAAAACTTACAATGATTTTTACAAAGATTACATATGTCTGTATCCAGTCGGTGGATGACTTTTTGATTTATGTGACTTTCAGTGTAGCATATAAAAGGCACTCTGTAACTATTATTCCATGATCATATAATTTTTATGAACTTTATGTAAAAAGAGCACTGTGCTAGGTGCTGTGAAGTATTATTCTAATTCATGTCTGTGAAAATATTTTTGTAAACTTAATAGTGCTATATAACTGACAGGTTAACATCAGTAGTAGTTGTAGCAGTACAAGGAATGAAGTAACATATGGTCTGTGCTCTCATTAAATTAATATTTCGAATTGGCAAAGCTTTTAAAAATATATGCAAGGTTTACTTGGGTATGTAGAGAAATTGGCACTCTCATGTTGGTGGAAGTACAACTCTTTGGAGGAAAATTTGGCTATACAAATCATAAGAAAATGAACTTCTAGAACTTTTTCCCAAGGATATTTTTATGAACATATGCAAATATTGTTTATTAAGAATATTTATCACAGGGCTATTTAAAACAGAGCCAGATTAAAAATAACTTAAAAACTCATCAATAAGGAATTGGTTAAATGAATTATAGCACATAGGATGGAATATTATTATATAATTCAATTAAAATCACCTTTTAGAAAGAATAATGACAATAAAGATATTTAAGATGTACTATGTGAAAGAAGCATAATATAAACCGTGTGGAATTAAAGTCTATACACATGTATGTACACATAGAGAAGAAAGACTGGAAGGATTTTATTGTCATATATATTTTTAGACAGTCATATTATGGGTGACCTTTATTTTTTCTTCCTTGTGTGTTTTTCTATATGTTCTATACAACATTTTTATGACAAATTCACAGTTTTCTTTGCAAGGGAAATATATATGATTAGGAAGCTGCCATTCCTCTGAGAGAAGTACTAACAGAATGTAATAAAGGTCAAATTAGTGGTGCAGGCAGGAAGTTCAGTAGGAGTTCAGAGCAGGGGAACACTGTGCCCATCTAGGGTGAGGGACAAGGCTTTGCAGAAGAATCAGTCAGCAACTCTGATGGTACTTGAGAAATGAGTAAGGTTCAACATCTGAGGCAGAACAAACATTAACGAGTATGGGGGGGCACCACACACAAAGGTATCGGTGTTAGAGTTCATAAAGCATATTAAATAGACGCTCCTTGGCGAGAGAAATAGAGAGAGAGAGATGACTGGAGAGATTGTTTAAAAGTACATGTATTAGTTTGCTCAGTCTGCCATAACTAAATACTACAGATTGGGTATTAAAAAACAGAAACAACAGGAATTATTATTTTTTTTCACAGTTCTGGAGGCTGAATGTCCAAGATCAAGGTGTCATCAGGGTTGTATTCTGGTGAGGCCTCCCTTTCTGGCTTGCTGACAGCCACCTTCTCACTGTGTCCACACATGGCCTTTCTTCTGTGTATGGGCCAAGAGAGAAAGAGCTCTGGTGTCTCGTCTCATGAAGATACCAGTCCTACTGGAATAGGACCCCACCCTCATGACTCATTTAACCTTAATTGCCTCCTTAAAGGCCCTATCTACAAATGCAGTCACAGTGAGGGTTAGGGCTTCAACATGATTTTTGAGGGGATGTAATCCAGTCCATAACACTATCCCAGACTAAAGTGCTTAAACCATTACTTGTCTCTGAATAAAGAAATGGCATAGTGAAAACAGCGTTTTATAGAGATAAATGTAGCCTCAGTGTGTAGAAAGACAGAGAATGTCTAGAAAAATTTCCGCATGTTATTAATATTTCTTTCTTTGCTTCATATAAAAAAAGTTCTTTCTGACCTCTTCCTTTTCCTTTTCCATCCTGTATATTTTTGTCTTTAGGGGCCTGTATGAGATTCTTTGTGATCAGCTAGAAACGTATCCTTTCAGGCTGCCAGGCTGTAAAGAATACCTCTGGAGAAGGGACTGTGTGTGTGAAACAAACAGGCAGCAGGAAGGGTAGGGTTCAGATTTCACTGGGGGAGTCTGGCTAATGACACTGATTCCAAAGAAGCTCCGAGTTTCAATGGTTAGTACTTTTACTGGAAGAATGAGAAACTGAGCACATTTCAAAGTGCTTCACTCTACCTTCTATAATGAAACCCCCAGATGGTATTTGAATCCCATCCAACGCAGACTTTCTCTCAACTGCTTTCACTGCTGTGGCTATTCTGGATGATTTAACCACGTCCTTCCCACCCACTCTTTGAACATGGCTAGGGCTACTCTCATCTCCAACTGGTGTCGGCTCATCAGTCATCAATGCACCGAGGCAGCTCTCTCTCCAGGGTTAGTGGCTCTTTCTTCAGGACCAACATCTTTCTCTGATTTATGATTGCCTGAGCCCCTCCTCCTATGTTCCTGAAGTGTTTGTCTTCTTCCGATCCTGCAATATCTTTCTCTACAGAGTCTCAAAGTCAGTGTGTTCTTTCTCGGCCCAGGAACGGTTCTGAATGCATGAGCAGAGACTGAAAGAATGAGAAACAGGTCCTTTTTTTTTTTTTTTTATTTTATTTTATTTTTTTTTATTGTTTGTTGTTTATAGGGGTACAGGTGTTTAGGTTACGTATGATGCCCTTGCCCCCCCCTTCCCCCCAAGTCCCAGTCCCAAGCATGTCCAACTCTCGGAAGGTGCGCATTGCACCCTTTGTGTATGCATATATCCGTCCCCTCCTCCCCCTCGCCCCTCCCCCTTCCCCCTCCCTCCCTACCCGACATCCAATAGATGCTATTCTTATATGTACACTTATGTGATGTTCAGTCACTACCAATTTGATGGTGAGTACATATGGTGCTTGTTTTTCCATTCTTGGGATACTTCGCTTAGTA